>BDUI01002639.1:49793-61461 GCA_002335545.1 Apodemus speciosus | reverse complement strand
AGTGTGCCATCAATTACCTAAGGAGTGCCATAAACACAAAGTCTTGGAGGGAAGGAAATGAAAGGTTTCTAAGAATGCTGGGTGTGGGTGCGGGACAACTGCCTATGATGACTCACTGGAGCTGGCCACAATACATTTTCGGGATTGTGCAAGAGACTTCATTACCTGTAATGTTCCATCAAAAGAAGAGACAACCTGGAAGATATCTCTTAGATACCTGTGATAGTAATTCTGAGTGAAAACTTACTTCCTGATGAGAAATTGTATCAGGTGTAATTTTCTGACACACACTGTACATTTGTAAAGTTAAAAAGCTAACTACCATCATCCCCCCCCCATTTGTGGGACAAGTCTTGATTACTGACCTGTTGACTGTTAGCCTTGAATACATACATATATAATTTTAGGTATATAATTGATCTTTTTTGTAAATGTCATTTTTCCATATCTTTTATTCAGCTGTATAAGCACTAATGTTATTTTAAAAAAAATCAGTGTAGAGTGGAATATGTTTTCTTAAGAAGTATAATGTACCCCATGACTTATCATGATTGATATGAAGATGATAAGATACTATATGTATAGAATTCGTGGCTACGCATGTTTTCATATGTCCACTGTGGTGTTCAAGGAACTACCATGAAGACTAACTCTTACCTAATAGTTAAKTCTACAGTCAACTTTTCTAGAACATCTTAACTCCAGCCTTTTTCCTTTTTTCCTTTTCTTTTTTAACTAGCCAAAATATAACTCTTCCTTATAACTTTTTAGTAAACTAATATGAGTGTAACTCTGGATCATTAAACAAACTGACATGTTTGTATTTGGGGACACATTTTAAACTTAATATTTTAAAACATTTCTACAACACACATGGAGCCAGCATATTTCTCAATGGTTGAGTTACCATAAACCTTATTTTAAAATCATAGCCAATGAATTGTCACGCATATGCAATAAACTGTACATTTCCATCATTTTCAAAGACCTGTTGGTATCAGTGGAAGGTAGAGCTGTAGTAACTGCCAAATCGGAATAAGGAAAAATGATACGAATGAATTATACTTGTAATCCTTCTAATCAAGAAAAAGTTACTAAATTAAAACACCGGGTTGTTATACTGTCTCAATGTCCCGGTGTCCTGGTACCTTACTATTGGTTACTGGCAGATTCTTACCAAAACCTTTTTCTAGTATAGGAAATATGTGCTAACTCGGCAAAGCACAACAGCTGAGACTCCAAGTCTGCTGTATTCACACACTCAATTGCTTCTTTACTGCTTTCCGCCCTATCTTGCTCCACTTCCTTTCAGCATTCCCTTGTGGATTTTTCTGCCATCCCTGAGTCTTTTACTCTTGAAAGAACAGCTTGCTCCTCCTTTCTGGATTCCTTCACTCAGGAGATGAAGCTCTACTTTTGCTTTGCTAAGTAAATTCTCAGGCAGTTGACCCTTTTCTAAATAGACACTTATAATTCTGATAAATTCTTTTCTCCATTTCCTTAACTTCATATTTTAATCTTTAAATGTATATTGTTAATGATTCACTAGCCCAAAAATATATACAGGTAACATTATACTGAGAAAGTAATTATATTTAAAATATGTGTTTAAATATATATTCAAAAATATATATGTGGGTGAACATATAAATATGTTTCTGAACATGTATGTGTGTGTGCACATACATATATGCATATAGAAACATTTAGTTAAAAAAAGACCATATACTTGAAAAAGAGTAATGAKGTATAAATGGGAAAGTTTAGAAGGAGGAAAGGAAGGTGGAAGTTATATTATAATCCCAAAGGTAAAAGAAAATTGCTTATCAATTATGTACAGAAATATCTTATTTATCCTAAATACAAATTTTCTACTTATGAGAACATCTAAGATTTTTCCTTGGTGWGCAACACTTTAAATAAGGTAATTTTAACCTTTTACAGCCATTAATTTAAATATTTGAGAAATTAATAAGTACAGCCAATATTAAATGTTGTTCTAGCTATTATACCATTGTACAGATAGGATAATGATTCTACATTCAGAAAAAAATATATAAATTGGAAAAAATCCTTCATAATAGATATTTGTATGAGAATATTTTGAAAAACAAAACAAAACAACACCAAACAAAGCAAAACAAAACTTCAGTGCCAAGCCTGACTTGTCTGCTACATAACAACTAATGATTTAGGTTAAATAATGAGCCTTGGCTATTTTCATTCACTTGATAATTCATTCAGCATATTAGTTATTCTTTAAAACATTTCTTTTTCAGTTTAGCTATGATAGGTTATGTCTGTCAAATGTGTCCTAATGCTTCTCCAGCTACTGTGAACTTGAGGTTTCATGGTAGAGGATAATTAAGAAAAAATTATCTAAAAACCTATGAAGGGAAATGTTAATATTATACACTTGTTTTTGTTCATATACTGTATTACATATTATATTCATATGTTCCCTATAAGGAATGTGGGCTTAAGAGTAAAACCAATTATAACGAAGAACAGAGAGATTTCAGGCAACTATCCTGAACAGTGCAGACACCAACACATTCTAAAGTATACTCTGGATTTATTTTTACATGAAATGTAGAGCAAAATCATGGTGTCCATAGAGAATGTGAAATCATTTTTAAAACAACTGCAGTATGATATTTTAAAACTAAGACCCTATCCATATCACACATATAATTATATATATATATATTATATAATAAGCCTATTTATATTTATATCTATTCTTATATAATTCATCTATAATACATACATTTTCATGTACATTATATAACACATAATATTTATTTACTTATTTAGTTTTGAGACAAATTTCTCTTTGTTTCTCAGTTTCATCTGGAAATTCCAATTGTTATTCCTGCTTCACTTGCTTGCCTTCAGGAATTAAGTGTCTGGCACTCCCATTGGGTAATAACATCACTTTGAGTTCATTTGTCATTTTTAATATTTTAAGAATGATTTAGAAGTAAAAGAAGCAAGTTTAAAACAACAGAGTACATGACTTTGATACACAATCTTGACTATTGACTTCACAGGACTTAGAATTATGATGGAAACAAATCTCTGAGCATGTGTATGGGGAATTTTTTTAGATTATGTCAATGATGTAAGAAGATGTACTGTAAATGAGCACAGTATCAGTCTGAGCTGGGGTCTCGGACTGTATGCAGAGGTAAGACAATGTGCGTGTGAGCCTGGACAGTCCTCTGAGCTTCCTGACTATTGGCCATGTGGGTGGAATGGGGTAAGTATTGTTTACACTCTTCTGCAACAATGGAGTGAGTGTCTTTAGGAACACTAAGCAATATAATTATTCTTCACTCCTTGGGTTATGTAGTTCAAAATTTTATGGCAGCAACAATATAATATTCATGACCATAATTATATAAAGTGTACAAAATAGGCAAACAAATGAAAATACAAGATAAATTGGAAGACATTTATTCCATAGAGCAATGGCTTTCAACCTGTGTGTCATGAGCCCCTTACAGGAAAAACAAACCTATCATTTACAGAGAGTACATATCAAATATCCTGCCTATCAGATATATACATTGTAGCTAAATTACAGTTATGAAGTGGTAATGAAATAATTTTGTTTGTGGGACACCATGATATGAACTGTGTTAAAGAGTTGAGGTATTAGAATGGTTGAGAGCCACTGCCATAGAGGGTGACATCAGATGAAGAGAATAGACGTGTATCTCTTTGTGCAGCAACAAAGTTATTAACATTAGAATTTGGGGATGCGTTCTTTCCAGCTTCTGGCTATTATAAATAGGGCTGTTATGAACATAGTGGAACATTTGTCCTTATTACATGTTGGAGCATCTTCTAGGTATGTGCCCAGAAGTCATAAAACTGGGTCCTAAGGTAGTATTATGTCCTATTTTCTGAGGAGCCACCAAACTTATTTCCAGAGTGGTTTTACTGGCTTGCAATCCTGAAGGCTTGATGCCCCAGTGTAGGGGAATGCCAGGTCAGGAAAGTGGGAGAGGGATTGGTAATCAGGGCAAATGAGGATGTGATAGGGGGTTTTCAGAGGAGGAACAAGGAAAGGGGATAATATTTGAAATGTAAATAAAGCAAATATCTAATAAAAATTTTTAAAAATGGATTTGGGAATGAGTAGGAATATACACAGTTGTTTGAAAAGAATGAACATTTTAGCACATTAGTTATTGTGGTAGTTTAAATATGTTTGGCCCAGAAAATGGCACTATTTGGAGGTTTGGCCCTTTTGGAGAAAGTTGGTCACTGTAGGCATTGACATTAAGACCTTTGTCCTAGCTGCCTGGAAGCCAGTCTTCTCCTAGTGGCCTTCAGATGGACATGTAAACCTCTTAGTTCCTTCAGCCCCATACCTGCTTGGATGCTGCCATATTCCCACCTTGGAGATAATGGACTGAACCTCTGAATCAGTGAACCAGCACCAATTAAATGTTGTTTTCATAAAAGTTGCAATGGTCATGGTGTCTCTTCACAGCAACAGAAACCCTAATTAAGACTGTTATATTCAAATAAAGAAGTGGACAAAGAAACTCTTTGATGAAATTTGTATGTTAATGTTTTCAATAACATGAAGTGAAATTTCTATCATGTAGTGGGTCTCTTATTTCTCTTCATATAAGTTGGATATTACTATTAAGTAAAATGAATATTAAAATGTATAATCACAGCAAATAAGAATCATCCMATTGCTCTCAAATGTAAAGAGCAATTTATTCTAAAGTTCATTTAAAATTTAAAATATATGAGAAATATTTTCACTTATATCATTTCTTTAATGTAATAGTTACTAAATTATAATTTCTTTTAGTTACATGGTATAATATATGCCTAATTTGTATTTCATGGCACATATTATCATCATTTTAATTTATGAAAATATTGACTCCTTAGGACAGAATTCAGGTTTTATTACAAATAACCAACATGTAGAAGATTATCTACTATGACAAGAATCTAAACTCATATTAGCTGAGTATTTGTTTACTGATTCACAGATTGTTCCATCTTACCAAGTATCATTCTGATCTTTCTAACCACCTAGAGGAATAGATGGATATCCTGGGTAATTTTCTAAAGATTTTCAACATTAACTTATATTTGTATTTAGCTTAATTGTTCTTAAGATTTCTTATTGTGACATTGCTATCTGGAAATTCAGAAACATTTGACGTGTTTTGTATAGTTTTAAATAGCCAGATCAAAGGACACACATCCATATTYGGATGCACATAAAATCTTCAGTTATCTTTATTCCTCTGTATCTATTGAAGGAGAAATTTTCCACCTTGCTATTTGTGGCACTTTCATATTTTGTTGGGATTGAGGATGATGGGAAATACAAAACCAGGCAAGATAATTATGTAGTAGGAAGAGAAAGAAATGATAAATCTTCTATTTCTTGACATATCTTTGGCACTGAGGCAAAGTTGCTGACAGTTATTCTGGATGCTGGGAATGAATGAGAGAGTTTGTCATGACCATGTTAAGGTGTCAGACTTCACAGGCAGAACACAATTTTTTTTTCTCTATAAAGTGTTTATCAGCTACAAAGTTCAAGTACACTTCTGTCTCTCACTTTCAGCCTTTGAGATTTTACAATAAAGCAGGCACTGAAGTTGCCAAAAGTTAAAAGACTTCTGTTCTTTACATCTTGGTCATCAAAGATGGTAGAATTTTCCTTAGAGCCTGTGTCTCTTGTAGTTTTGAAAGAGACTCTACAAGATCTTGCTCTCATGAGGAAAGAGAAACCAATTGATATTTTATTTTATCTATTTTCATTATTCTGTTAATGATTATTTAGTGATAGGGTTTGTTTGCATGTCTTGACTTCTTCAAATTTTTATTATTTACATTATTAGCAATATTCATTACAGATAAAAAGCAAACAGAAAGAACATCAAATTATAAGATATATATATATATATATATATGAAGTATAGGAAAGCTTTAGAATATATATATGTGTGTGTGTGTGTGTGTGTGTGTGTGTGTGTGTGTGTGTACAGGCAAATACAGGAAAACGCAGGATGATATATATATATACACATATATACACATATATATAGCACAAACACATACACACTACATTAACACATACACATACATATACATTACATACATACACATATAAAAGATATATATTTATATCCTGCCAATTTTTCTATATTTCCTTTTCACACAATTTTCAGGGCATTTACAAATACAAACAGAGTAAACTTTAGACTATGTCTCTTTGTCTCTTTCTTTTCAAATTAAGTATTTTACCTCTCCTTYGTGACAGTCCCAGTCCCCATTTCTGATCATTAGTAAGTCTACTGATATCACACCTCTTCAGGTCAGGTCTAGGCATGAAGGTTGGTGAGACATGAGGTCCATAGCTTCTGTGATATTTAAGGTCACAATCTCACAGAAAACTTTCCATTCCTCTACTTCTTTCCTACTCTCTCTTACATAATCATCCCCAAAGGAAAGGAATAGGGCTTTGTTGTAGGTATATCAGGATTCTTGTTTGATGTCAGGAATGTAGACTCTAAATTCAGCTTAAAGGTCTCTCCAAGTTTTGTGAATCTTCCTTTGATGCACTCACTAGGACAAGAATTCAGAAAGCATTGTCAGGAGGGCAGTTTTCTGTCATGTTTTTATATGTTTCTTGATAGTTTTGTTCAAGACTATTATCATCAAAATATTCTTACAATATATCTTACAGGAATGAGGCACAAAAGACAACAGAATGACTGGATCAAAACTCTATTATGTGCATTAAATATCTTTGCTCTATAAAACTGGGAGCTAGGGCACACACCTACAACATGTTCCCTCCCATCATTTTTACCCTTTGCATTTGATTTATGAGCCAAAGGGAAGCAAAAACAACTTAAATTTCATTTTGCTAATATCCTGTAATAAACAATGTTGCTCATCTCTGATCCAGAGTATCACACTCTAACAAAATCCACACAAGTATGCAATGTCTTAGAACCTCGTGGTTCTCCACAATTTTAAGGTGACTACCACAAGTGATACTGGCCCATAGGTCACCTTAGAAAAGAGGAAAGCATGATCTCATCRTATGTTGACAAATTCTACAGKWGAATTTAGTGTAATGTTTGCTGCTTCTGTGCCTGAATCAAAAGTAGGAAATGACAGGGTATACACTAGAATTTGGTAGGATAAATTTGATCATGGAAGAAATGCCAGGAGAGAGAGGCTGCTCTGGTGTTGATGTTGAACTTTCAATAGCTTTCGAGATAGAAGCAAAATTCTCCATCTTTCTACTTACAATTCTATGGCTCCTCTGAGGTGTGTGATAAAATCTGCCAATATTATGTAGACAAGAATTTTGGCAGAGTATAAATGAGCACAGACAGAATGTAAACRCACTTGTGTTCTGCTGTCTGCCATTTAAGGATATAAAACTATTTTCTTTTTAAACTATTTTCCCCAAATGGAGAAAGACACATTGTTCTCTGTTGTGATACAGTTCCATGTTGTATTTCATTTTTTTAAGATCTATTTATTCATTATATGTAAKTACACTGTTAGCTGTGTTCAGACACTCCAGAAGAGGTCATCAGATTTCATTATGGATGGTTGTGAGCCACCATGTGGTTGCTGGGATTTGAACCCAGGACCTTCAAAAGAGTAATCAGTGCTCTCAAYCGCTGAGCCATCTCTCCAGCCCCCATATTGTATTTCTATGAGTGACAATATTAGCAGGAAGTTGCCTTCCACCTGTGACATTTTTGAGGTGATAGGAATAGGGCCTCCCTCACAGGAATATATCATCATTGAATGCTAAGCATTAGCTGGCTGCGGAGCTCCTCTGTAAACAAATGTTTATTGACTCAACATAATTAGAAAGCAGATTCTTCCATTTTTCTATAATTACCACTAGACTCCACRGGTTCCAGGCTGCAAATCTCCCAAAAGAAAATGTTTTTATGTTCCAGAGCATACCTTATGACTCCGGTGRAATCACAGCTTTATGTTCAAATTTTTATTCCCTCTCTTAGGTATCTATGCCYATTTCCTCTATTCCTACACATAGGAATAAAATTAGTCCCAATATTTAAGAGTCACATAGGCCCCTTTTCAAAGTAAATAGGTATAGTCTTACTCATGGCTTACCAAACAGAAGCAAGATGTACACCAGAAGGACCCAAATCTAAATTCTTCCTCTAATGAAATCAGAGGAAGTTAAGTGTATTCCTCTCAGGAGCCATGACACCATCACTTGTCTTTCTGACAATGATCTACATTTCTACATAGAATGAAAATATACATATATCCACATGAAGAAACTGTTTTCTGAGATAAGTATGACCTTAAGAGAGAAATCTGTAGGTGAAATCCTATGAAAATAATGATTTTATGTAGACTAAAATACAACCTCTTCAGTGTTTTTAAGGTATGGAATGTGTAGCAAACATAGAAATGCTGCCATATTCTTGCTGAGAATAAAACACAACAAAATACAACAAGCTGCAGAGTTATTATCCAGCAATGTCAACTGCTCAGCTAGAATCACTTCACAGTAAGCCAAAGCACCATCACCCAGTAGGAAATTGAAGATTAACACAGAACAAGCTTATAATCACATTAGTAATGGTAGTTATTATTGCAGCTGTATTAAAATCTGAGTCATTTAACCAAAGAATCCAACAATTTTAAAATGAAAGTGGTTTGTTTTAAAACATAATTAAAGCCATGTATTTTAGGTTCAAAAGCTCACTATATCTATTTACTTTACACGAATAAAAGACACTGACACATTTTTGCAAGGCATCCATCTGCAAAGAATCTATCAATAAGACAAGATGAAAAACTGCAAACTATATCTGTTTTTTTCAAATTGATGTTACTGGAACTAGAATTTTCTTTTCATATAAAAATACATAATCATGTAAAATATATGAAACAATGGTTTTTAAGATGTTGGATAACAAGGAATACAGTTAATGATCGCCAACAGAAACAGATGTGATGACTTTTTGGAATTAGTCCAACTTATATCCAAGAAAGTATCTACTCCATGGGTGAGGRTGGGGGAAGGGTCCTGAGTCCCCTGGGGCTCCTTGGTGTTCCCAGCTGCTGAGGTTGTTTGGGAGGGTCCCTTACCTGTTGCCCTGCATACAACTAATAGATCTCCTCCTGCAGAAGCCTGAGGGGTCTTCAGAGGAGCAGACAAGCTGATGTTCTGCCTCAGCACAAGGCATGCATAGGCCAGAAAGAAGATAAAAGTATAAAACAGAAGAGGTTCCATTTTGAAAAGAGCACTAGAAGAATGTAGTTCTTAAGTTTTCATATGATGTAKTGAAGCAGGAAACTCAGGAACCCTCTCAAAAGTTCCTAGTCTCATTAAAATAGGAATTAAGAATAAGTTCAAATGGAAGCACAAGAACAATTTTATTAAACTCTAAAAGAAAAATCCCAGGACAAGCAAGCTGTGAACCTCAGATGTCTGGATGAGGCAAATGAAGAAGGGAAGGGAAGTCATGTAGCAAGAGCTAATCTGCAGGTCAGATGCACCRCATGGCCAGCTCCATTCACATGGCAGCAGGAGAGGTTCTAGAGAAAGATGAAGGAAAGGTGGAGTGTTCGGAGAAAAGCATGAAAAGTTAGATAAAACATTCTAGGAAAGGAAAAAAGAAAAATTTATGCTATTCCAAATAATTCAAAATGTGAGCTGACATGATACCTACATGACTGCAGACATAAATCTTGTGCTTGACAGGTAGGGATACACACACACACACACACACACACACACACATAATACACATACATATACATGCACACAAACACACAGATGCATGCACATATACACACACACACATACACACACAAACAAACAAACACAAAGACATACCACGTCATGCATCAGAAAACTTTGGTTTTGAACAAAATCAAACTTTTTATTAGGAGAAAAGGATGGATTGTTATTCAGCTGGAATTCAGCTCTGCAAAATGCACAAAGTTCTGTTCTCTTTTTTCATATTGGAAAAAAATGTGGTCCTTCTTACAGTTTCATTCATCTCGTCTGGACTTGCAGTACTGGGCATTTGCTTCGTGTGGATTTAGTCTGATCAATGGAGAGCCTCAGGTTGGGTCAAACATGGCTACTGTGATTGGCCAACAATTGAGGCTGCTGGATGTTTGGTAAGAATTCACTCAAATCATGTAATTATTTGCATGCTTACTCAAATTACAGAAGCATCSCCATTTGAATTYCTGTTTAAAACATTTCAAAGGGTGCTCTCTATAAATCCTAGCAATATAATCACAATAAATATTTTTGTAACCATTAACAAAAGACAGGTTATTGTTAATATAGCTATCAATTATTCAATATCCATTGAAATTTAAATGTAGAAAAAGGGAATACAGAACACATCAGATGAACATAAAGAATCAATGTCAAGTTGGTAAATTTAAATGTGACCTTGTCAAATGTCTCATCACACTTCTGTGTTCTGAGCTATGTATGTTAGCCATAGGCCTTATTATAGAGGTTTGCTTACTTCCTGTCTTCTCCCTGGTACTGTCTACTCTGTGATCTAAAAGACTTTAGTTCACTCTTTGAATCTCTTCCTGATCCAGGGGACCAGCATGCTATTTGTTTCAACTCTGTTCTACCTGTATTTCACACAGAAAAAGATTAAAGTTTCATTAAATATATATCAAAATTTTGAAGCATTATAAGACATTGTAAGAGACAAAATAGTCACTTAATCTCTGAAGATTATTATGGAAAGGCCAAACCAATACCGAAATAGAGTCCAAAACCCATGATGTAGGAGAAAGTGACCTAAAAATAGAGGTGAACTAAATAAAAATGAAGTGTGATATAATTCTGTAACATTAACTTCTATATAACAGACTTTCAGTCAAGGTTTATCATCTCTGAGTTAGTAGGGAATGGGAAGTATGAGGCTATATACCACTGAATATGGAGTTTCAGAGATTAAAACTAAAATATCCATGGAAACTCATCACAGAAATCCAAGAAGTAAATCATAATAGAAATGAAAGTAAATGTATACTGAGAGTTTGTCAGATATGACCATTTAATTTCTCTGAAATATTTCACTTCAGTCAAGTAAAGTTTTATTTTCATTTTATTTAGGAAAAATATTAAATCAATACTGAGAGCCAATCACACATTATCCCTCTCTGCTTCAGCAATGAGCGCCTGGTTTAGTTCTTATGCTTTCATGTAAATGAGTGTTATATTAACTCACATAGGAATCATTTCCTCTGTACCTTTGTCACTAGCTATTTTTTTTCTTGTTTAATCTTTAAATTTCATGCAATAGATATTCTATTGGTATATACATATTACATATTTTGAAACAGTTAACTAAACAAATACATACACAGACAGACAGACACACACACAGACATACACACCATTCTTACAGTTTCTATACCTTTCCATAGGTTGCTGCTTTTAGGAGATATCTCAAATTAAAACTTTAAATTTAAATGCTTATCTCTTTATACTGTTGCTAAAATAATACCCCTTCTCTTGAATAGAGGGTGACAAGATGGCAAATGCTAATCATGCTACAATTTACAGACCCAGAAAGTCTAAGTAACTGGGAGGGTTCAAAGAATACCAGCATGGACATCACTGAGT
>BDUI01002639.1:24395-39813 GCA_002335545.1 Apodemus speciosus | reverse complement strand
TTGGTTGGTGGTCCAGACCATGGGATCTCTGGTGGGGTCTGGCCATTTGACACTGTTGCTTCCACCCATGGGGCTGCAAACCCCTACATCTCCTTCAATCCTTTCTCCAACTCTTCCATTGGGGACTCCACAGACAGTCCAATGGCTGGCTGTGATCATCTTCCTTTATATTTGTCAGGATCTGACAGAGCCTCTCAGGAGACAGTCATATTAGACTCTTGTCAGCAAGCACTTCCTGGCATCCAAAATAGCATCTGGGTTTGGTGACGATATATGGGATTGATCCCCAGGTGGAGCAGTCTGTGCATGGCCTTTCCCTCAGTCTCTCCTCCATACTTGTCTACATAATTCCTCCGGAGACTATTTTGTTCCCCCTTCTAAGAAGCACTGAAACATCCACACATTGGTCTTCCTTCTTTTTGAGTTTCATATGGTCTGTGAATTGTATCTTGGATATTCCAAATGTTTKGGCTAATATCCACTTATCAGTGAGTGCATATCATATGTGTTCTTTTGTGACTGAGTTACCTCACTCAGGATGATATTTTCAAGTTCCATCCATTTGCCTGTAAATTTCATGAAGTAAAGCCTCAAACATATGGGAACAGGAGAAAATTTTCTGGACAGAACACCAATGGCTTATGATATAAGATTAAGAATCCACTAATGGGACCTCATAAAATTGCAAAGCTTCTGTAAGGCAAATGGCATTGTCAATAGGAGAAAATGATAACYGAAAGATTAGAAAAATATCTTTACCAATCCTACATCCAACAGAAGGTTAATATCCAATAAATACAAAGTACTCAAGAAGTTAGACTCCAGAGAACCAAAAACCCTATTAAAAATTGAAGAACAGAGCTAAAAAGAATTCTCAACTAAGGAAATTTGAATGACGGAGAAGCACCTTTAGAAATGTTCAATATCCTGAGTCATCAGAGAAATGCAAATCAAAAATAACCTGAGATTTCACAGAGAATGGCTACGATCAAACACTCAGGTGACAGCAGATGCTGGTGAGGATGTGAAGAAAGAAGGCTACTCCTCCATTGCTGGAGGCAGTGCAAGCTGGTACACCACTCTGAAAATCAGTCTTGTGGTTTCTCAGAAAATTGGACATAGTAACCTAAAGACCCAGCACACCATTCCTGGGCATATACCCAGAAGATGCTCCAACATTTAATAAGGTCACATGTTCCACTATGTTGATAGCAGCCTTAAATAAGGCCATAGTAAGAAGAGCCACCATCTGGAAAGAACCCAGATGTTCCTCAACAGAGGCATGAATACAGAAAATATAGAACATTTACACAATGGAGTACGACCCAGCTATTAAAAACAATGGCTTCATCTTTTTTTAACGGATGCAAATGCACTAATAAAAACCTGTACAAATAAATTGCTGATAGGAAAGTTACCTTGTATTTAATCAAGCATGCATTTATTTATTCTTTAAAATACACATATATGCACAAATACAAGAGTTTYCTCAAACAATAGAAAAAGATTTAAGCATACTGATACATTCTGTACCTGTTTCTATGAGTTGGACATCAGAGTGGAGGGAACAAATGCTTACTTGAATAACCCAACAAAGGCTTTACAATCAAAATAAGAGGTCTAGAAGCTAATTGTGCAGAGCAGTTATGAACTCAGGAGTGTTTATTGCCTTATAAATGTAATAATGTAGTATAGAAATATTTAATATCTTACCAAAGTCTGTCAAAAAGTAACTTTTAGTAGCTGTAACAGGGATATTTAAATCTGTTATAATAATCCAGATATTGTTGCAAATGAGACAAGTACTACCATGAAAAAAACCCTGAGATGTAGTTAGGTTTTTTTTTGGATTAATTTTTTTTCAGGGCAGTGTTTCTCTGTATAGCCCTGGCTGTCCTGGAACTCACTGTGTAGACCAGGCTGGCCTCGAACTCAGAAATCCACCTGCCTCTGCTTCCCTGAGTGCTGGGATTACAGTCGTGCACCACCACCTCCTGGGTGAGATTTAGTTAGTTTTATTGTTTTTTAAGTTTTAAGTTTTATTTTATTTTTGTTTCATGAATGTGAGGGTTTTGACTGCCTGCACATATGCATAAAGCATGTGTCCGATGCTTGAGGATGCCAGAAGAAAGCATTAGCTCTCCTGCAACTACAGTTGCACATGGCTTACATCCTTGACGTTGAAGCTGTAATGCATACCATGTCCTCTTCAAGACCAGAAAGTCTTATTAACCACAATTTTTCTAGCCTCTTTCTTTAGTATTTCACAAGTAAAATTCATTCCTCGGTTTTAGAACCTGGGAATCTAAGACAATGGCATATTTGTTCCATTACTAGTGTCTCTGATGTCTTGAAGGATATCCTACAGACATAAGAAATGCTATGCGAAACATGGAAGAAAGACAGAGGACAATAAAACCATACGTGTCCTATTCTCAGTGGTATTTATCTATTAATAGCCACATAATCTTAAAAGAATCTCACTTCAGTGAACTGTAGACCAATGGGTAAAATTCTCAACACACAAATATTATCTGCACATTCATAAATCATAGAAAGACAAGGCCTCATGTCATGTTTTAATTGCCAATTAATACATACATCATACAAGATGGGAACTAAAAATTCATAGCAACAGAGGACTTAATGAAGAAAGGATTGATGGGATGGCAAAATAAAACCAATAGCTTTCTAAGAWATATTTATATAGCAAAGGAGAGATCTGAGCTTGGAAAATGTCATTGAAATTATAATCAATAAATAAGAATTTATTTTAGTTGTTCCTACATCCCAATGGGACATCCTTTATACAAGAGGAATTAATCTAGAAATTTTTGTTTTTATTTCAGTATTTAGATAATTTAAATTTCAACTGGAAGAGATTTGGATGGTTGGTTCAGTYGAAGACAATAGTATAAACATAAAAATAGTATAAGACAATAGTATAAATATAAAAAGAACAAAGAATATAAATATTACCAGCACTAGGAAACTGTCAGTTCTGATTATATCATTGGTTTCCAGTTTTCCCCGTATTTTCTAGCTTCTAACACAAATTCAAAACATTATGGAGGATGTCACTAAGACTAACTACAAATTTAAAAGCAAATAAGGTATAATCAGGCAAATGTCTCATCTGCAAAACTAAAATTAAATGTTTATCTCCAACTGGATGATTCTTAGAGGTATATAGGTAATGGGCAGTGTTTTTAAAATACTGTATAAATCCTGCTCAGATCTCCTACCTGCAATGCCTTTAAGACTATTCAGTATTCCCTTCATCTAGCAGAGCTTCCTTCCTTTGTCTACACAATTCAACAACAATAATAAATTACTTTGAGTTGTTATTAATGGGACAAAAGAAGTACTATCTGTGTAAAACTCTGCATAGAATCTGGTCTACATTTAATGCTTGTTATTAAATATTATTTTACCAGAGAATAAAACATGCTGAAGATAAACTATTTTATGTTTTATCTACAATTTTGTTATTATTTTTAGAGTAAAAATTTTTTCCTCAGGATATGTCTGTGATCTTTGTTCTTTATATTTAATTTTAATCACATTGGGAATCAAATGTATGATTCTTAAACAGTACTATTATGTTTCCCTTACATGTATGTAGAGGAGACAATCATTTATAGCATTTGACAAAAAGATGAAGAAAGTATTCTATTCATTAAATCATATTAAATTCTAAGTCTTTTAATGCATTGAAAAATAGTTCTAGTTTATTAATGAACAGAATATCATGAGATACTTTCAATTTCAGGCACAGCTGACAAAAACTTTAATCATATATTGAACATAAAAACATGCAAATAGTCAGGCGTGGTGGCACAAGCCTGTAAACCCAGCACTTGGAAGGCAGAGGCAGGCAGATTTCTGAGTTCGAGACCTGTCTCGTCTACAGAGTGAGTTCCAGGACAGCCAGGGCTACACAGCTACACAGAGAAACCCTGTCTCAAAAAACCAAAATAAAAAAAAACATGCAAATAAGTACAATATGATTGATATTTCTGTTTCTGGCTTTGAAACAGGATAACAAATTTATTGCCATTTAATGAAGAAAATATCACTGTAAGAGTTTGATAAAGTTGGAAACAGAATGTAATGTTATCAGCCCATCTTTTTAGATTGTCTAGTAAGCTTTGAAAGATAACAAATTCTTTAAAAAATCTATATTGAAATGATAATTGGAAACTTGATTTCTTTTGAAAAATGAGAGAAATATGTTTGGATTGTATTTATTTCATCAATGCATATTTAATGTCTTTTCACATTAATGGATACACTATTAAATAGCCTGGAATCAAACCTAAAGCCATCTTATACTTTAAGAAATATAGACATATAGATAATTACCGTGAAGCAAGAGAGAGAAAAACAGGAATGTGGCTTTGTCTTTGTGGTAGTACATGTTCCTATCTTAAAACACTGAAGAACAGTTAATTATACAAAGCTCCAGGGATTTCAGAAGAGAAGGTCACACAGTAAATGATTATGCAAGAAATGGCATAGTGTTACTGGAGAAAAAGAAGGAACACTTCCGTGTACTAAATTCTAAAGTAGGGTTTGAAAGGAAAATAGGAATAGGTAAATTCATTCAGAACTATTAAATGTTGTATAAAGGCTTGAAAATCCTAAACATTGGCAAGAAACATGAAAAACTTTTATATTTTACTGTTCTTGGTGGTGATAATAACATGATTAGATTTTTCTTTAATCAATTGTTCAGTTTGGTTTAAGTGGGTTGAGGAGAGAAACTGAGAATAGAAATGTGGATATGATCACAATTATTTGAGAAAGTCATCATGATACTTGATTTCTATAATTTGAATAKGAATGTGTTGTCTATTTAAATGTTTGTTTATTTATTTATTCTCATGTTGAACAAGATTTCATCATCCAGTAAGAGAGAATCTCAATTAAGTGTCTCCATTACATTGGCCTATAAGCAAGCTTGCAGGGCATTTTCTTGATTAATGTTTGATGTGGAAGGGCCCAGTACACCRCAGGCTGTGCTAACTAACCCCRGGCAGGGAGAAAGCCAATAAATAGCTTCCTCCATACTCTCCACCTCAGTGCCTGCCTCCAGTAACTTTCTGTACATGAGCTCTTGAACAAATGAAGATCAAAAAGAAACCCACACAGATATGGAGAAAGAATTACAAATGCATTATTTTAAGAAATAGAAAAGGATCATAGCATGATATGATGTTAAATTAATAATGTAGGTAATACCTTGACAGGGATGARTAGTTCCAGTGATGTGCTTAGCAGTTTCAATGTGAACCTAATTCATAGAAGTTGAGATATGAACTTAATTCTAGTTTCTACAGTAGGTAAAAAAAAAAAAAAAAGCTAAGTGTTTAGATAGAGACACTACCTATAATGGTTCTACAATACATTAGTCTCTGGTCCAAGCAAACTATATTTTTAAGAGATCGGAGAATATTCTCCTCATGAGCTASTATTGATGTGGAGAGAAGTTTATTATAATATGATTAGCTGTGAAAATAAAAAAGGTAAAACCAACASTGGTATGCTTAGGGTGGAATGCCTGGAAGTCACAGGCCGGCAGTATAGGCACTGTCCATTTGACATTTGATTTCCATCGTATACAGTTGAATATATGTATAAGTGAACTAGCAACACTTAACTTGTAAGTGAAATGGTTATGGCCTTCTAGGTCCAGAGCAATTCTGCAGCAGTAATGTCTGAACATTGGCCCACAAAGTCTTGACATATTTTGAGGTGCTGTCAGTAATGACGATATACTAATATTTTTGGTATGTGCAACTGGCTAAGTTTAACAGCATTTTCTACAAGTGCTAATACTTAGATTAAACCATGGGCCACCATCATTCTATAGAATCTCTTTTCTTTGGTCTATATACCCAGAACCTTACTATTTTGTTTTATATATATGGGATCTCCCTAAGCTGTCGATGCTGGMTTTGAACTTACTCTGTAGCCCTGAGCAGCCATAAACCAGTGATTCTCMTATCCTGATTATACTATAGCAAGGGTCAACGTCCCTACACCAGGACAGAATTTCCTTCTTCATTATGGTATTCTACTTAGGCTAAACAGAAGGAAGAAGTAAATATTTTGAAAGATAATTAGTTGACGTTGTCACAAAAAGACAAGTCATCAATTGTTTGCTTTTGATCCTCATTTATTTTCCCCAAATATTTACCTACTCATACAAAGGAAAAGAATAAGTTTCATAACTCTATAGGATGCTCTGTTCWTTACTGTTAGAGACMACAGAGGACCYGAGAGTCAGTCTATTCTCTCAYGATTTCAGCATTCTTGTTATCTTTTCTGTCTGCTTGTTTGCCTGTGGACTTTGRCCTGACATTACACAGTAAAACACACCAGAGAAGACTGACTTGTAATCTCCAYAACTCAAAGCAGTACCTTATAATAAATGCCCTGAGGTCACATCCACCTCTGATATAACCTTGATGAAAATAAAATAAATCAAGCAATGAGTCTGCTATTTACATTGAAGTTGGGAAATAAAATACACCCAGGCAGGAAAGCCACACTGGAAAAAAAAACTCTGAGAAGAACAATCAAGAGCATCTAAAGTGCTTCMAAGATATGAAACAGGGATGAAGGAAAGTTTGTGTACTATGGAAAGTAGACTCTTGACATAATCAAAATTCAATGCATTCAATATAACAATATGCAATAGAAATTATGGTAGTTACATAATAGAAATGCTTTTTCCAGATTGTTTTCAAAGGGATTTGTGATCATAGACAAGTTAACCTTGTTTGGAAAGAGGGAGAATATCCAGACTTTTAAAACACAGCTCATTATGCTAGCTCTCAAGTGCCATGAATTCTTAATCACCCAAAAGGCCACTGCAATGCTTTTCTGAGTACAGGCTTTGAAAGGTCAGCTGAAATGTGGATGTTGGCCTCAAACCATTTATAGGTAGACAGGGTATCTGCAAAGTTAGTTCGAAATTTTCTCCACATTTCTGAATTCATAGTTGAAATCTTTATGCATCATAGGAATAGAATGCTCACATTGGTTCTCTGGTCCATAGAGAAATGGCTATTATGCTAAGGGAAAATGAGGAATTGTTTTTCTAGTTTTATTTTGTTGCTGTGATAAAACAGACCCCCCAAACGAAAACCAACATGGAAATAAAGGTGATTATTCAGCTTGTACTTTGGATCACAATAAGATCAGTGGAGGAACTCACAAAAGGAACCTGAATGCAGTAAAGGAGACTGCTTTCTGACCCACTGCTTGGCTTCATCTATACCTCATAATTAGCTTCATTAGATGGTCCTTGACCACATGCCTAGGGATRCACAAGGTAAACTAAGCCCGCTTATGTCAATAGATACTCAAGACAGTCATCCAGACATGCCTGAAAGTTACTTTGATCTAAGCAATTTCTCAGTTGAGGCTTTTCTGCCAAATAGCTGTAGGTTGTGTCACRTTGACAATTCAGCTAGGACAGACTCAATCTACTTTATCCAGAAAAACGAAAAATTCTTCATCAATAGTACCATCCCAATCAATTATACCACTATCAACACTACCAAGATACAGCAATAGTGAGTTTTACTTGATCTCAACAGATGACTGGGACCTGTGAAGACAAATCAGTGCTAGAAATTGTTTCACATGATATGGAAGATAGCACACATTATAGGATTAAGAAAAATCCGTGACAGCTCTGTTCTTTCTATTCTCAGATTTTGGCCACCCATCTCATGGAGCAGACCTTAACTCAGATCATATCTTGATTAGTCACTCTTAGAAGCTTTATATCACTAATGCACCAGATACCACTCTAGATCAAGGGTTTGTACATGGATTGGTGTTTAACTTTCTCCTTTCATATGTGCAGATTGATTGACCTGATCATGTTTTCTTTTCTGCTTTTGTGTGCTTGTTTGTTTGTTCATTTTGTTTATTGAGGAAGGGGTTTATGTTTGTTTTGTTTTTTAGGATTTTTTGAGCAGGGAAGAGTGTGGAAACATTTTGAGGCTTTAGGTTCTGATCTTATTGAAGTGTTGTTATTGGAGCTCAGAGGGAAAAAAGTGTTGCAAGTGATAGAGGCCAGCCTTCTGAAGATTCAGAAAAATGATATAGAATGTATCTGATAATTTTATCATGCCTGATTTTATGATACAGTCTTCAATAAGCATCTGTAGATTAAAAACCAAATGGTCAGCATTGAAATCATGTGTAAGAGTAGTACTGGAACAAGTCATATTTTAGATTATATGTGTATATATATAATTGTTTTTATACATATGATAAGTATGTAGGTATATTATATACATGTATAGTATGTTTTATATATGTATAATATATGGGCATATTATATATGCATAAACCTGTAACAACAATTAATGAGGAAAGAGTACATGAATATGTGAAAGAGAGCAAGGAAGGGTATATAGAAAGGTTTGGAGGAAGAAAGAAAGAACAGGGTAAAATGATGAAATTACATTATAATCTCAAAAAAAAAATAAAGAAAAGGACCTTACAAAGAAAATCTGTAAAAATAAAATCTTTGTTTTACTGGCACAATGGGTGCCAGTTAGCTGAAAATGAAACCACAGCTGGGATTAACAAGAGACTCATGCCAATGGATCAAAGTACTCTTTCAGGGAGTATTTTTTAGGGTCAGCTGAAGCTGTGGTCAAGAGAGGGCAAAGCTGCATCTCAACCTAGAAGCTGAACTTGGATGTGCTTAAGAGTCTTCCGCAGTGTACTGGGTCAGAAAGCATCAAGGCATCTTGGAGACCTGTGACTTGGCACCATATGGCAGTGTTAGAGTGCTCCAAAATAACTGAAAAGAATTGATAGAGGTGCAGCGTTGGCTGAAGTGGAGCCCAACATTGAAGGAATCATGGAGAGGAGCTGATTTTTGTCATCACATGGCAGAGTCAAAATCCCTAAAGAGAGGTAAAAGACATAAAGGCATGTGAGTTTGATTTAGGAGTCTGTCTTCTTCTATTACAAGAAGTCTCTTTGGGAATCTAACCTCACAAAGGACAGCAAAAGTGCTGTCTTCTCTCCATACTATCAATATATTTTGGATTCCATAGTATAATTCTATTGGACAGAAACTATTTTGTTGGAGGACTAATTTTCATGAGTTAATAATTCCACTGAGTTTAACTTATGAAACAAAAAGCAAGTGAACTATATGACTGTGTCAATACCACTGGCATACCTGATTAGTTTTTAAGACCTTATTGTCATTTACTGGGCATTATTAAAGATGGTCATAATCAAAATCCAATAACCTATGATTTATAATGTTAACAGCAATTTCTCTGGTTTATCTTCATTCTATCTTTACTCCAGCTTCACTATGAACCCAGTGCTCTATTATTTCACAGTTTTGTTTACTAGATTGTTTTTCCATGCATGTAAACCTCCCATGAAAAACCCTCTAAACAGACATTTTGTGACATTTGTGCTCACTTTAGAAATGTTAACACCTGTTTCATTTACTCTCCTAATACTCAATTCTGATTTTCATTTGCATAATCAACATAGAGGTATTCCATGAGACTTTAATAAACCAAAAATGAAACAAGGATCAATTTCTCATTATCACTAGAATTGTGGCTACATGTCATTTTAATTTATTTTGAAACACAGTAGCTTTTAAATTGTAGTGAACTCAAAGCTTTCAGATTCATTATATTTTACMAAAATTCCTAGAAAGGTTTATTAATATACTCATAATAAAATGCATATAAATAAAACAATATGCTTTATATTATAAAATAGCCAAAAGTATAATCAATTAAGCAATATTTAATGTAGTATACAAATTAAGATGATGCACTTAAACTTACTTTATTGCCACCAAAAATCATCTCATTTAACTACGGTAAATATGGATGTTCTCAAATGTTTATGCTACAAGCCTGAAATGGCAGTACATTCAAATAAGAGAAGCACTAAGGAGGCCAAAGATTTTAAGTTTAAGTTCAGCTTGAGTTACGTCATGAGACCTTCTTTTTCTAATATGAAACCCTCCTCCCCTCCCTCTTCCCCCTCCCCTTCCTCTCTATGAGGTGCTCCTCCACCCATTTACCCCCTCTAGCCTCACCCCTCTAGCATCCCCTATGCTGGCACATCAAGCCTCCCTCCACTCCCACTGATGTCAGATACAGCCATCCTCTGCTACAAATGAATCTGGAGTCCTGGATACCTCTATGTATATACTCTTTGGTTGGTGGTTTACTCCCTGGGAGCTTTGGGTGGTCCAGTTAGCTATACCTAAGTTCAAATCAATATGCCTACCAGATGGTGAGAAGAGGTCATCATTCCTATGTTAAAATAATATGATTTATTATTATATCACCATATAATAATACAGTAAATATTAGTATCTCAGAGTTTCAATTTACACACTTGTTATGACTCCATTCACAATGAGTTTTCCGAGGAAGAAATCAACTGACATCTTTCTGTATAGTATTCTCTGTTATAGGAAGAAGAAATGTAGGTTTACAAATTTTAAATCTCTAATATTTGCATAAGGAGGAAAAAGATTCCTTCTGTTTTCCTAGAGTTGTAACTTATCTTTGGAATTAAATTGGTACAGAACTGAACAAAAAGTGACATACAAACCAGCATTCTTTGGTATGCTATGGTAGCTTTACTAAAGAAATCACCTGGAGAAACCACAGAATATGAAGATGGATATTTTTATTATCAGTTTAACATATAAAGGCAATTAGAAAGTAAATTATATGGAAGAACTAAAGGGGAAAAAAAGACCGTATTTTAAGCCATTCTTTAAAAAGTATTACCAGCTAAAAATAATCTTTAAAGTGAAATATTTTGGAATATGTTTTTGCCACCCTTCACAAGCACATGAGTGATTATATAAACACAAGTAATATTATCATTTAAAGCCGTTTGCAAACCTGACATTTTCCTAGCAGTGATACAATGTCCATATCATCCAAGACTGCTTGTTACATGAAGATTCTTGAAAAGACAAATGACAATGAATCACTTACCATCTTTGCCAAGAAGTTGTAGACGCTCAGGAGATATGACACTCAGTTTCATGACAATAATGTCACAGTAACCCATCTTAGATACTACTAAGGAAAATAAAAATAAAAAGTAAAACATAGAAACAGTTTTGCTATTTTTTTAATTTAAACTACCAGCAATTTCCTGAACTATTGAATTGTGAGAATATGGGTGAGACCTCTGTTCTAGACCAAAGGTGAATCATAAAGAAACATATTGTACATTCATATAAAAACTACAGAAGACAAGACAGAAAGCATACATAATTCATAGAAACAGGAGTTCGTGATCGATACCTCTTAGGAATGTCAGAAAAGTTATATCTATGAAGTCTTACTAACATAGCTGTCAAAACAAGACTTGAACAATGGTACCACCAACAGACAAGCAAACACAGAAGAAAGACCTTAGTACTAGGCAAAGAATGACATGGAACTAAAGAATATAGAGGGTCAGAGAAATGGTATTTCCCAGGGAATAGCACAGGAATTGCTTTTCCAATACCAAGTGACCAGCTTTCTTTAAATCATATAAATTTTGAAGAGGTTGTGTTTCTATACTTCAGAAAATATAATTATATATTTAACAATTAAAAGGAAAGAGGACATGTGTTTGAGAGAAAGCAAAGAGGGTTCTTGGATGCGGTTTAAAGAGTATATTTCCAGTACTTAAATATGCCTGTTTGGTAACATTGTGCCAATTAGTAGCAGAGCATAAAAAGTTAATATTCATATTTAAATAGCTTGGAATTCACAATTTTTTTAAATTTCTTTTAAAATATCATGACAATGATGGACTCTACGTTGAGTGCCTGTCAACTATTCTTGGTGTGCTATGCAACATGGTGCCTGCCATTTACTTGATACATACTGAAACATATATAATCCTTCATGTTTTAAACAAAACCTTTAAATCGAAGATATTAACAAATCAGAGATTATTTAGCCGCTAAAGTGTGTTCTCACATCTCACTCTTTTACTTTGCAGGCCCTATGAATTCTCTGACAGTACAAGAGTGATGTTTAAAATCAACGTTAACAGTATTGCATGTCAATGATTTTGGCGATGTATATCTAGATGTAGACATGTGTATACTATCATGTGTATGCATACATGCTGTGTCTAGAAATCAAAATTGGGGCTATCTCTTTTTATCTTCTTTTTTGAACTGGGGTCTATTTCTGAACTTGGGAGACCTAGCTTTAACTGATTTGTTAAAACTAATTCATTAGTTTGGTCCAATGATTTTCCTTTCTTCATTAACCTTCCACAGTCCTAGGAGTATAATTTTGTGCTGCCAGACCTGGCTTTTCACAGGGGTGCTTGGGAGCTGAACTCTTATTGTCCTGCTTACACAGCAAAAAATTTATACAGCAAGTCATCTCCCCAGCACCTTGCTATAAATATTTTTGCAAAATTAATATTTCAACAGATTAAATTGGAATCATAATATCCATAGTTTGTTATGAAAAATAGGACAAAACAACTTAAAATATGGCAAAGAAAGCAGAAAGGATGGAAGGAATATCGAGGAATGGAGGGAAGGATGATAAAAAGGAGAAAACGATGGAAGGATGCTTATTTTACATAAGGAAAAATTAGAAGAATTGACAGGATGAGGCTCAAACTCCTGTTGGGAATAAAAACACAAGAAAAYAAAGGATATAACTGAGCCTGAAATCAATTAGCTTGCCTCGGTACCATAAATAACTACCTCATAGAAACCAGTCAGTGACACTAATAGATCAGGGCTAAATGGCTTGTTATGGAAAGCAGAGCAAGAACATACAGAGCAACAGCCTATATGTAGTCATTGGCTCCATGGAGGGAGTGCTATGGCCAGTGTGAAGTTTCATGGGAATCACTTGGGTAAAATATGGGTACTGTAGGGATAAATGTGAGACAGGTTCTCACAAGCTAACCCAGACCCAGATTCACTGAATAATCATAAAACTGTACTGTAATTATTTGCAAGTCCCACCATATTGGTTTTGTGCACCTTTTAAGCAAGCAACAAGCATCTAACACTGATAATTATATATATATGTATATAATTATATATATATTAATATATATATATTAGTAATCTTATAAAATAGTATGTTGAGTGTTGGTTCTGGCCTTTATAAATGCCTTGCATGTTGTCTCCCTTTCTTTCCTCTTCCCCTGTCAAATTCCCTCAATTTTTCTATCACATCTTTCACAAAGCCCATCTTCTACTATATCTCTCTAGAGCCCTTTCTGACAGCTATCTCCCTCTGATCTCTTTCTACACATCTAGCTTCTTTGGATACTTCGGCTTACAAACGCAATTTAAGGGAACAACTGTTGAAATAACTGATACGCAACTTGGCTCTCTTAGCAAGAGAGAAACAGGTACAGAGCAATCACAATCTGCTTCCTTCTCAAGGCTTTGCCACTTGAGCACAAAACTGGGAAACTTCAATATCAAAGGACAGATAAACCTTACAATCTATCATATCCGGTAAGTAGACACTGAGTTTTGCTACCCTAGAGAGGTGCTATCAAAACAAGTGATATCAGCCATCACTTCTTTCAAGTAACATTAGCTGCAAATACACTTTAGATGTTTTTGCCAATGGCAGATTAGTCAGGCTATTGAATAGTCTCCTAGACTCATTTATGTGCATTAATATAAACCCCATCACTTAAAAAAAAACACACACCACACCACTAGCATCTCCATCACTAACATTTAATCCCTTTCAATATCTGGTCAGACTTTTTGCTTCTGTCCTCCAAGTGAAGTCTTAACAACCTGGTCTATTTTCACTGAAAATCCAGTTAGTTAGGCTAACTCATAATTTTATTACCCGACATACCCTATTAGTATTATTCCATCTATCAACCTTCACTCTCCTCCTTGCTGCAAGGTCCCTAATCTCTCTGGCTTACTAATGGATTCCATCACACTCACTGTGGATGACCTCATGGAATTAATTCTGTGTTAGCTATCATACCTGAGAATTACAATATATTCCAAAGTTAGAATATTTAATTACTTATTTTTACAATTTAATGCTGTCCAAAACAGAAAAGCTCATCAACATCTACATCTCAATATMCTGAGAAAACTAGTGATTATTGTGTATACCTATGTATATACCTATATTGTATTT
Organism: Apodemus speciosus; assembly: GCA_002335545.1. Lineage (NCBI taxonomy): Eukaryota > Metazoa > Chordata > Mammalia > Rodentia > Muridae > Apodemus > Apodemus speciosus. The sequence continues at coordinate 25,624 of BDUI01002639.1, read as the reverse complement.
GTATATACCTATGTCTTAGGTTCTAACACGTCACTATTTTTCTACACAAAAGTAAATCAAAACATACCATTAATCTATGCCATTAATTCAGTCTTTGTGATCCTAGCCAATTTGGTAGCTGAACATTCAAGGTCACCAATAGTATTCTTATACATTGTGTAAGATATTTAATATTTTAGGGCAATTTTATCTAATGATTGTTGCATTTAAATAAGAGATGTAAATTTTAAAAATATGCTGTAATAGAATATGAATTGATTTAAGACCATATTATATTCACATAATTGCAGTCTCTATAATTGTTTCTTATTGCTCCCATGCATATAACCTTCGTTTCGAATCAGCGTGATAATGAAATGGTGACTGTTAATTACAGTACCACAGCTGAAATCACATGTATGACAATGACCTCTTTCAGGTGTCATATTGGTCTTCACAAAATCGCAAATTGACTTTACCACATTAATTTGGAAATGATAAAAATTATCAATGTTCTCTGCTTTTCCTGTTAGGCTGATGAGTATTTGAAGAATTACTGGATATACACTAACATACATAATGTAGAATTCAGATGATTCTCCCATTACCAGTGGACCAAGCTCACAGTAGTCTAGAAGGTACACTTATTCCTAAGATGGCATAGTTCACTTTTAGAGTAGAAAAAAATACCAAGAGAATAGAATCTCCAGCCTGGGTGGAGACATGGCACTCCAGTTAGAGAAGGTTCAATTGCTTGACTTTGAGACAGTCTTCCTTTCCAGGAATGAAGGCTCATCTTAGGCCATGGTAAAAAGATAGGTACAGTAACTGGGCTTTTAATGAGATATTGTTCTTTTCTTTCATGAACARTGTCTACCCCCTGTAATTAGCAAAGAGCATATAAGCTTTCTAGGATGAAATCAAGCAGCTTCATAATCCACACATCACTAAGTTTTTCAGAAAAAGTGTACATTCTCATTATTTTTTCTATTTTTCTGAGTATGCTTTAACTAATTTCTTGAGCTTTGCCAACATTTTGGGATTCCGTTCTGTTTCTCAAATGCCTCACTGCCACATTGTCGTCTGCCATGTGTCGCCTGTCTATCCCAGCTGTACCAGATGTCTTTTTTCTCCTCTCGGCTACTCGAGATTTATAGTTAGCTTGTGCTGGGGTTTACTTTTGAAAATTTAATGAAATCGTCTTTCAAGAACCTGTTGAGTCCATTCTTAAATTCTTTTTATTAAAGAAC
>BDUI01002638.1:84345-96190 GCA_002335545.1 Apodemus speciosus | reverse complement strand
GAGGGTAAATATAGTAAAGTGATTTTTAAAATATGTACAAGGGAAGAAAAATTCATCAGATTGGTATTTCATTTGCTTTTACAGAGCAGGATTCATCACATGTACTCTTATTTAATTATTCCACATTCCTGATGTCACCATCTCTATGTTAACATGTTAGAATCTTTGTGATGACATAGAAAGCTATCAACTTGTATGAATGGCTGACCTATAACTCCATCATCACTCAGTAGCATTACATAAAAAGAATGCAAGTATATACCATGTGTCCAAAAAAAATAGTGACATTAATATTCTGGCAACCTACAACTTGCTTGATATATATCCATTAACAATACAGGATATTAATCATATTTATAAAGCATTCTTAGGATTTCATTAAGTAACTGTAGTGAAATTTTATTTATCCTTCAAACCTAACAGATGTAAGATATATATAAAAGTCATTCCTCAGAAAGAATGACTTACTATTTCTGCAACACTTCATGGATAGAAAATTTGGGAGGAGGAAATAAGTCTTAATAATTGTTCCTGTTTAGTTTCTTTCTGTACACAGCTCCCTAGAGTGTCCCTTGAGCTTTTCCCAGTCTGGCGGGCATGCATGCACTGGTAGACTCGGGACCAAGATACAGAGAACAAAGCTCCTTTTGAGACTCCTTAATAAGTGATGCTATCTGCTATGGATAATACCTTTTTTTAAAAAACATTGTGTGCACACATGCTCATGTGTGTGCACATGTGTGTACATATGCACGTGTGTGTGTGTGTGTGTGTGTGTGCCTGTGTGTGCAGCTGCCATTGCATGAGTGTGGAAGTCAAAGAACTTGAAGGAGTGAGTTCTGTCCTTCCACTATGCGGGCCCTAGGGATGAGCTCAGATGATCAACCTTGGTGTCAAGTGTTCTTACACACTGAGTCAGTGCACCAACTCTGGTCTTATTTTTCTCTTAACTACCATTTACTAATCCCCTCAATTATGAATTTATATAACACACACATTCATCTTTTGCTTGGCATCCATTTTTATAATGAAAATAAGGCAGCATTTTGTGTAAAGTGTTTATATAGCTTTTCTGTGAGGAAAAAAAGCATCCCCCAAAAAGGATTCGAGCCATGTCTTTAATTAAATGAAAGGGAATGTGTCTTTACTTATGGTTAGGAATCCTTGCTTTAAGGCCTGAGACACGTGAGCTCTGGCTCACCTTGCAGCCTGTGCCCGTGTGAGCCAGGGTCTAGCAGCCTTTCTCCTACGTGACACAGAAGCTGTCCTCCCTCTGCTCCGTCCTCTAACAGCATCCTTGACAACTCCACAGAACCCAGTTCCATAAGCCATTGCTGTTCAGTCCATTTTGACTGGCAGCATACTGCACACACCCCACACACGTGCACACGGCTGCTACCATGCAAACAGCACTTTCACTCCGTATGTGATGCTAAATAGAGAAATGTCCAGAATACCCAGTATCAGACAAGCCTTAAGAAAACAATGTAAAAAGAAAGTAATGAAACATCCCCATTTGAAAAATAGGTTTATTTCTGATTTGCATGAAAATAACATGGTTCAAAATTACTTAGCAGTAATGTCAGACATAAGGTCAGAGTATGAGCACAATGCCTTCCAGAGACCCTGAACTGCAAAATGGCTTTTTAAAAATTATCAGAAAATCTGTATTAATAATTTGGAGAATGGAAAGGCAACTGATTTATGGTTAATTTAGGCCTTGTCTTTGTATTAAAAGATAGAACCTTCCTGAAACATTAAATCAGATAACTTTATAATAATTACTGAAGTTTCTATAGCATAGAAGAGATCTTTTCAAATCATAAGATTTTTAGTTTCCTCACTAATGAGGTGTGTAACCCTCGGAATATTTTTTACTTGAATAAAACTCTACAGTGGTTTTCAATACTGTCAATAGATTTAGAAAGTAAGGTTTGCATTTTCTGTTTTCTTTTTCTTGGCTTTATGTCTTTGGAAGTGAAGGAAAAAATGAAATAAAGAGAGGAGTACTTGAGCGATCCTAAAGAGTGTGAAGATTTTTATTGTAGCCGTAGGGGAGAAAACAGTCCAGGCTAAACATGGCTGGCACACAAAACCTGACCATGAAAGGAGAGAGGGGAGGCACAGCAAGAGAGGAGCTGCCCACCAAGAGGTGGCCTGGACCAAGGCCAAGAGACTGGTTCAGCCAACATAGCTGAGTTACAGGGATCAGGCTGGGGGGCGGGGGGAGGTGGAGCCCAGCCCCTGGGAGATAGGTTAAGTGTAGGGCCAGGGTGCAGGATGCGAGGTGCTGGGAGGAGCCGTGGGTACTGAGTGAGACCTAACATTCCCGCACTTTGTTAATAATAAAGGGGCAACATAATGTCTTGTATAGCTACTTTCTGCTGAAATTAGGGCATCATCATTGAGGGAGGGGGCCGGGAAGGCTGGAGTGATAGACAGGACAGGCTGGAGGACACATGTTTCACCCACTGTCCAGGTTCCATGAGACTACCCGGGACTAGCAAAGTGCAAGCAAACTTGGAGCAATGTAGGATGCAGGGACTCAGGCGGGTCAGAATTCCACCAGAAGCATCTAGGGCTGGTGCGTTGGGAGCGGTTTCCCGTCTTCAGTAGACTGGAAATCTGTTGGAATAGATACAGACTGTTGTGGCGGCACACACACACACACACACACACACACACACACACACGCACAAGCATAGCTGTAGCCATTTTGTTCCATGTCTGGGAGCTATTTCATAGTGATGCTGTAACGTGCCTGCCAGTCATTGACACACTCAGAGCAGGGTCATGCAGACCACATCCCCTGTTATATTATGCGTGTCCTGAGGTGTGTTAATCTTAAGGAATTCCGCAAAGCTTTACATAGGACCATCAAGCGAAAGGGCAGTATGAACCGTTAGGTCTACATGACTGGAGTCAGAGCTGGCCACCGGGCAGCACTCCTTGCCTCTGCGTATGAGCTCATTGTGTGTTTTGTAACTTTTTTCCTTTATAAGCTGACAGGAAAAGTTTGTTGCCATAGCTCCAGACCAATTCTGAGCCATGTCCCCGGTGTGATCAGTATTAGGGTGTGTGTTCAGTAAACCATGCCTGTCTGACTGAGATCGATATTCCTGTGGTGTGTGGAGTGACTCTCAGACCCTAACATAGACTCAGAACAGAAGGAGTTTAGGGAAAATTTTTTATCTTGGATGTGCATTTGAAATTTCCAGGCCCACGGTCCTGGTAGTTTAGGGAAGGGGATCCCAAGACCGAGGAAAGGGGGCACTCCCACCCTTGGGAATAGGCAGGTGGGGAGATTTAGAGATATTTGTAGAGTCCTTTTGACATGCAAGAAGTAGGTTATGATCAGCTTCCTAAAGCTTATGTGATTTTTTTTTATTTATCACAAAGAGATAAAAGTTTTAGATATTAGCATTACTCTGTTTGTAATCTGTACTGAAACCCACACTGTAGAAACAAATAGTGGACTCGAACCTTTGAATCATAGTAAAAGCTTAAGGCTCCCAAAATGATTTAGAGTAAAAAGCATGAACACTTTTTTCTGTCCAAAGGGTTGGACATATAGATTGGAAAGGGAGGTGTTTTGTTTTGTTTTGTTTTGTTTTGTTTTCAGCACAATGAGAAGCACTTTTTGTCTGTACTTAGAAAACAACCAAAGGGAATTCAAAAAAGTTGATTAAAGAGCTTATCTGAACTCCACTGATTAATGTTAAAACTGAACTTTTGAAGTCTCAGTATAACAAAAGCATAGAGAGAAAAGAAATCTAAACCATTTTTAAACTTCTTTTGTGAGTTTATCTGTTTTGTGAAGCCTGTTAGCAAGGTAAATGGTGTGTCTCCACAGGAGACATAGGAACTCTAGAAGAGTAAAGCCTGGCTTGATAAAATGAACTGAACAGGTATCTGTGGCCTTCGGGCCAGGAGCTGGTTTGCTTGCTATTATTGACATAAAGCTACATCTAGTCATCAAAATCATGAGAGATCCAAGAAGGATTAAATTATAGCAGCAAGTATAATCCAAATGGCCTCTGTAGCCAGTGAATTGACAGGCAATAGCCACCCACAAAATGGGGGACTCCCTTTACCAGTAGGGCTTCCTCTTCTCTGACTTTGCCTGGGGATTCTTACTCCCTGTACTCTCTACCTTGGATAGGTTTAGTAGTCCTTAGCAGATCTACAAACTTCCTCTTTTCTTGCCCAATAAGTACCTGGGGCTCCTGGAATGCCTCTTCACAAAAATGAGGCTTTCACAGAACTTTAAACTCTAGCCAATGATTATCATTTACCCTGAAAACTCCTTCCCACTCTTCAACGTCTATACATAGCCCTGGTTGAATAAAGGTATGCGCATGAGCGAAGACCACCTAAGAGAACTGTTTGATTGAAGATCATCAGAGAAGGCATTCGCCTAGAAGAGCTATAACACTAAGATCCTCGGAGAAGGCCTTCCCTCCCTTTCCCAGTACTCACTCCCAGCCAGACTGAGATCCTCYAGGACCCCACCCGTTCATCCTTCCAGCCTGGTGTGCAGTGGCGTCTAGACACGCTGAGAGGAGGAAGCAAAAGACGTGGAGCCACAGCTGCTCTTCCCATCATGAAAACCACAGCTGGCGCCCACTGTGGGGCACAGCTAGCTGGTGTGTACTATGTGCATGAGGAGGCAGAAGCTCGTGTTCAGTGTCTTCCTCTATAGCTCACCGCCTTACTTTTTTGAGAAATGGTCTCTCACTGAACATGGCTCTTTCTAATTCTACTAGACTGGATGTCCAGCAAGCCCATAGATTTGCCTTCGAACACTGAGGTTACAGGCAATTCCTCAATGTCTGGCTTTTTCCTTGTGGACTGGGGATCTGAAGTCAGGTCTCTCAGCACACTTGTACAGTGAGCATTTTCCCCATTGGGCCATTTCTGAGGTTTCTGAGAAACTGAACTTTTGAATATGAATCTGTTAGCTAAATTTTCATCAGAACTCTGAAATGGTTCATGTCAGATAAATTGTTCACGGCCTAAATTACAATAAAAATTAATTTCCTGACAATAACATATAATTTGGTTTTTTAAAACTTTTTACTCATATTTTATGAATTTTACATCATGCACCCCAACCCCACTCATCTCCCTTTGTATCCACTCTCCACCTTTGCACCCCACAGAAAAATCTCTCTCTCCTTGCAAGTTGTGGTGTGCTACACAGTACACACTTTTGCCCACACATTTGCTTCACTTGCAAATGTTCATTGCCATGAGTCACTGGTCTGGTTCAAGACCTCTGACCTGTTTCCATCACATTATCAATACTGGTGGGTTCTCACCTGAACTCCTCTCAGATATCCTGTGTCATGGAAATCCTGCAGCTTTGGATCTGTAGGACTGACTCCTTCACAAGCTCTAGAAGATGAGGTAAATGTTGGAACAGGCCAACTCAAAACCCTGGGTTATCTCTGAGTTGCTCAGCCTGCCCTCTCTCGTGAACCCATATCATCATTGCATTGTGTTTTCAATATGAATAGGTTTAGATTCCCTTGAGATCTAAAATACCAATTAACCAATACCTTATGATTGTCCTACACATTCATTTTTAAAAATATTGCTGCTATGGGCTCTTTACAGAAATGCTGAATTTTTAGCTTCCAGTCATTCCCATTTTATAAAATAGTACAAAAATTCTGATATTAATTTTGAGAGCAGATAAATAGAAATAGAAGGATAAGAGTTTTTATTTTTCTCTTTAAAAAAAAAAAAGAAGAAGAAGAAGAACATCAAGTCTGTAACAGCCTGTTCTGAATGGCAGCAAAAGGCACGTACATTAAAGTTCAAGGGCTTGCATGTGAGGATGTTCTAAGCAGTAAGAAAGGTACCAGACAAGTTGTGTGACAGACCTGGAGGCAAAAGCACAAAGGCACAGCTGTTAGTGCACATCACTTTAAAGGCTGAAAAAAAAAAAAAAAAACAGGCACCAAACCTGGAGTAAACTTATACGACTGGATGGGTGAGGAGAAATCGTGTATGGCTCAGGCTTTGCCATTATAAAGCTGGACAGATCAAGTATATTTCCTTAAGGAGTTATAACAGAACAATAACAGAACGTTTATTTTAATGAGGGTCTTTCTGTGTAGCAGGTCTAGCTTGGAACTGGCCATGTAACTAGACTGGCCTCGAGCCCCTCTGTTCTCCACTGTCAACCACCATCCAATTACAGGAACAGCTTAAAGGTAAAGCCCAGCCCTCCTCATGGGACCTAGATTTGATTCAAAACACCAAGAAAATATGTCAAATATTCTCAAATGCATCTGAACACAGGAAATGAGCTACTTTTCACTCAATAGCAATATGGAGTTTAGATGTTCAGAATAATCAGTGCTCAATAAAAATAATTTATATTAATATTTGAATGAAGCATCCATTCTATACTCCTAATACTTAATTCATAGACTTATAAAATTTTATTTTGTCCAGTAACTTAACCTTTCTACATTCATAAGCCCATAATTTTAATTAATAACTAGTAAAATGTTCTTGTTTGAGACTGAGCTTTTATTTTTCTCCAGAATATCTTTTTGGTTCTCTCTCTCTCTCTCTCTCTCTCTCTCTCTCTCTCTCTCTCTCTCTCTCTCTGTGTGTGTGTGTGTGTGTGTGTGTGTGTGTGTGTGTGTGTACATGCTCGTGTGCATGCTTTGATGATAGCAGCCAGGGATAATCAGAAAAGGTCTCAATCACAAAACAGTGTCCTGTTCCTGAAAGACAGAGTTGATTGTGCAGACATGTGCTGTAGCCGTCCACTGTGAGCATTCCAGGAAGGACTTTAATACTGTTTTGCATAAACTCATGATTTAGAGGCACAAAATCTGCAACTCAAGTAGAATCGAAGGTTGGTGAGGATCTGAGAGAATGGAAAGTCCAGTTAGGGGTGTCATTCTGAAAGTGTCAGAGGGACATGCTATGTGCTATTCCTATTATGCTGGTGCTGCCCATTCTTGGCTTTGTCTAGCCAGAAAGATGCCTGGGACATGAGGGCCAGTGGGCCAGGGAAGGGGTAAGTGTAGGGAGGAAAGATGGGCATAAAACTAAGGGGCAGACAGCAGATGGGTGATGTGAGCCGTGGCTTGCTCTAGGAGCTGGGGCTAACTCAACTCAACTCTTCACAATAAAGAGCACAAGAAGACTCAGTCAGGACTACTTTGAAATATAGCCTGAATGTTTTTCATTAGTCTTAATCAAATATGTATTTTAGGATGTTATGTGAAATATTACAGGGCATGCTTTGAACTTCTGTGTACATGTGGGCCACGGAAGGCGAGCAATCTCACGCTATGAACTAGTGACTATAGAAAGGAGTGAGTTTCTCTGGGAGAAACCTGGAGACACAAATCTGAATTCAGTGGTTTAGCCTAAAGGAATCCTGTAGGCAGAAAAAAGATTTTGCCACACACTTGCCACCATGCGCAAGTGAATCCCAGAGAAATGAGGAAGCAAGCGTTCTTCCCACTGGTCACTGGGTAGGAGCTGCTCCCAAGGAGGTCATCTCTGCTATGACTCCAGGCAAGAGGTCAGGATTGGCCAGGGCAGCCCAAGGCTACTGAGATTCTGAGAGGGCACAGGCAGGCTGCTCTGCTTATGTAACTCCTTTGAGTTTTAAGCTACATTCTCCACACCTGTAAAACAGAGATAAGGTTACCACGAGACTAACCAAGCTAAAAAGACGGTGCTCCTATTATCTAGTAATCAATCAATAAATATTACCTTCTTTAAAAGGATCTGTACAAATTTGTACATTTTTTGATTCAGGAGTAAACATGTCAGAATTTGCATGAAGAAAACACGTGTTGAAGCATACAGATATTTAGCCATGACGTCATCTGCATGACTTATATACACAGAGATCTAGCTGTGACCTTTACATACAATTTTATAAGCACCATTTATCATGGTGGAAAATCCATAAGCAAAATAAATGTAAAACAACAACAACAAATTGTTTAAAGCACTGCTGAGTACCCTGCACAGACAACAGGAATTAAACAACAAATATAACAATAGAAACATAATTGATATATTGAGGTAAAGAATTAGGTTACAAAACACTGTACATTGTGACTCTATTTGCATATGTATATATGCAAACATATATGCACATACTACATAAATATGTAGAAAATACTAGAAACATCAAGTTGTTTTCTGCGATAATTGGTGGAAATAGAAATAACAAATGACTTTAATTTTCTATTGGGGTAAAGACAATGGGATGCATATTTGCCACATTTCACACAATTAACATATTGATTTTATATTTTAAAAGAGGAAAGGCTATGCAAAAAGTAGGCTATTATTCCTTTGCATTCCACTGAAACGTAACGGTCTTAATTGATGCTTTCAATAGGGTTATGTAGACTGCCTATAGTAAAATTCTTCAGGGTACCACTGGTCACAACATTTAGTCATTGTAACAGCTCAACTCAGCCCAAAACATTAAAGAGAATTATTAAGTACTTAGCCAGTAATAAAGGGATCTGAAGATGATTTCAGGTGGGAGCTGGCTTGTCAGGGAATCGGCCTGCTTGGGGGAAGGGACTGCTGGAGAGAAGTCAAGGAGAGGACCGCTAAGATCCCCGTCCCTGCTGGCCAGGCCAGCCAGTGTCCAGCCCCAGCTGCAGCTTCTGCCCCTCACTAACGTAACTGCTCCTGCTGCAACTGACAGAGGTGGTCTTTGCGTGGTTTGTAAACCCGCTGTCAGCTTTACTTATTTTACTTTATTTTATTTTGTTTTGTTTTGTTTTGTTTTATTTTATTTTATTTTATTTGTGTCTGTTAGTTTTGAGCCTGCATTATGAACGTGCACCACAGGCATGTCTGGTGTCTGAAGAGGGCATCAGAATCCCTGGAACTGGAGTTACAGATGGTTGTGAGCTGTCATATGGGTGCTGGCAATCTAACCCAGGTCCTCTGGAAGAGCAGCCAACGCTTTTAACCACTAAGCCTTCTCTCTGGATCCCTATATAAATTTTTAATAGAATTCCCATCTGTTCTCCTTTCTGAACAATTTATTGGTGTGAATAACAAACATCTTGTTATTATTGCCCAGGAGGAAATATTATCCAATAGCACTTGAAACTTAGAGCAGAAACCAGTGTGCCGCTGGTGGATCAGCTGAGAATCAATACACAGCTTAGCGACGCGTGGGAAAGAACCCAGGAAGGGGAGCAGATGTCACACCAGGCTCCACATGGATCCCTACTTTGTAGCCTCTCTGGGAAGGGACATCAGGCACACCCACTTCCTGTTTCTCATTTTGCCTCCCTCCTCCTCTCTTCCATGGAATAGACTGCATTCCAGTGGTGGCTTCTTTCAGCCCATCTGCCTGGTTTTCTCTCCAACGTTCTGTCAATACCTCTGTGTACAGCAGAGTTACAAATCCAAAACAGACTAGTATTGTCTTCAGCATATCGCTACGACCCCCCCCCCCCCACACACACACACACAACGGCTCTCCTTGCTTCGGGTACGGATCTGGTAGCCACAAGCTACTCACTATGTACAAGGGATGGAGTTCCTAAAAAGTGCCAGTGTTATATTTTCAGTTGAAAAAAACTCTCTCAGAGAAGACAATGTTTGGAATTTTCAATAGGAAAAAAAAATAGGAAGAGAGGGACAGGCGCTTCATGTCGATCTAGCGTCCTTCCTCACAGAATGAGGTGTCAGTTTGGAGGTTGGTCTCGGGGAGTCAGAGCACTTTAAATGCTCATCCCACCACTTGTAAATCCTGTGGCCTTGGCGCCCACCAACCTTCCTCGAGCCTCACTTTCCTCTCCTGCAGCAGAGTGGTACAAGAGTCCCCGACTCCCCTCGACTCCCCTCGAAGTTGTGGTGAAGAGGGCTAGGCGCGCACCTGGCGCTGAGCAACAGTTCAAGAATGATCTTGCTGGGTCAGCGGGTGGATGGTAGGATTCCTGCTTCTGCTGGCTCCTGAGTTCCTGGACTCTCTCCCAGCCCCACTTCCTGCTTTGTAAAGTGAAGAAGATATTTATTAATATAGCATGTTGATGAAATTCCAGCAGAACAGTAAGGAGATAATGGTTTATTGGTCCTTATTATTGGTACCACAAGTGATTTAACTATATGTTTTYCCCAAATTTAATTAAACATATTCATTTTCCCTATGAGCTTATATTAGCTTACAGCAGAGCAAGTGTTTATTATGTACATTTTATATGTTTATAATATCATAGATATTAAAAATCAATGTTTTCCTTTAAAAACATTATGTAAATAAACATTAATATTTGTCACAAGACTTCAAAGATAAAATTACTTTTTAATTGTTTACAGTAATAGATGACATGGGAATAGGAGTCTACTATCTCCGCAGTCATTTCAGGCTTCAAAATTGGCTTTTAAAGGATCAGAAATACTTTCAAATTCAGGCTCAGGCATCCAGGATTCTGGTTCCGGTTTGTCACAATGCTCTTTGGCCTAGATTCTGCTCGGTACCTAAATGGCACTGTTGTGTGGCACCGTGGTTAGAATCTTGATTAATCGACAGCAAGACCGATTGCCCCAGCCTAGGCTCCACAGGGCAGCCTCGGGCACCATCTTGGCAGGGAGGTGGGAGAGAGGGTTAGACGGGAGAGTGTGGTCCCCATGAGTGACCACCATGGGAGCAAGAGGTGACCCACAGCCAGCTAGCTATCCATTAAAGGGATGGGCAGGTGTGCATTGAATCTTTCTTTACCCACTTCTCATATCACTAGACCCAAGTGCACCATAACGTCTAGGGTGACGTCATAATGTCTTCATGAATGAACAGGTTACCACTTTGTGTCTTGTACTAGGAAGCAATGTCTTGGAAAATTTCACATAAGTGACCACTGGGAAATTTCTAGAGGCAAGCCTACCAAAGTGGCTGGATAAAAGGCCTTTTCTATTACTGTTTGTGGAAAGGCCTCATAACTCCTCCCTCTCTCCTTGGTGTGTGTGGCAGGGGATTGGAGGAGTGTGTGCTGTGCCTCTGGTGGGGGCCAGAAGTCAGCTTCAGGTGACTTCCTCAGGGACTTTCCATCTTACTTTTTGGGACATAGGCTCTCTCACTGGCTGGCCCACACACTCTGGGTATCCACCTGCACCAGCACCCTAGCAGTAGGGTTGCAGGTGCTTGGTGTGTGCTGGGCTTTTATGTAGCGACTGGAAATGCCTGTGCAGCTAGCATCGCATCAAACAGGCTGTCTCCAGCCCAGTGATCTCTCTCTTGACCCAGGCCAGCTCTCCGCAGCCATAGCTGAAACCTAAACCTTGCCTGTAGAGTTTCTCCTCTGCCTCAGCTTATTTCTACTCTAAGTGAGAAGGTCCTTCCTTCCTCATGACYACTTCCCAACTGTGTAACTGTGGCCCAGTAGCTTCCTCCCTCTGTGCCTCAGGGTCCCCACTTTAAAAAGAGCGGGTAATACTGGGTAATACTGTGCCGGGTGTTTTTAGGATACTCAACAAGGTGCTAATGGGCGCTAATGGAGCCCTAGCAAGCCAAAGAAGGGGCAGTAGGAGGTGGTCAGGAAGATTAAGGATGGGCAGACAGGACCTGGTAGGCAGTGGTTAAAAGCATGTCCTTTGCCGGGCGGGCGGTGGTGGCGCACGCCTGTAATCCCAGCACTTGGGAGGCAGAGGCAGGCGGATTTCTGAGCCTGGTCTACAAAGTGAGTTCCAGGACAGCCAGGGCTACAAACAAACAAACAAAAAAGAACAACTTTTGCCGGGCGTGGTGGCGCATGCCTGTAATCCCAGCACTTGGGAGGCAGAGGCAGGTGGATTTCTGAGTTCAAGGCCAGCCTGGTCTACAGAGTGAGTT
>BDUI01002638.1:64553-84195 GCA_002335545.1 Apodemus speciosus | reverse complement strand
AAAAAAAAAAAAAAAAAAAAAAAAAGCATGTCCTTTTTTTCTGATTAAAAAGAAATAGTTTAGGGCTGGCAATACAGTTCAGTTGGTAGAGAACTTGTCTAGAGTTATGGAGCCCTGGGATTGACCCATCAGCATCACATAAAGTCAGTGTGGCGGTGTGTGTGGTGGTATAAACGCTTGGGAGGTGGAGGCAGGGTAATCAGAAATTCAAGGTTGGGGCTGGAGAGATGGCTCAGTGGTTAAGAGTACCACCTGCTCTTCCAGAGGTCCTGAGTTCAATTCCTAGCAACCACATGGTGGCTCACAGCCATCTGTGATGGGATCTGACGCCCTCTTCTGGTGTGTCTGACGCCCTCTTCTGGTGTGTCTGAAAACAGCTACAATGTACTCATACACATAAAGTAAATAAATCTTTAAAAGAAAAAAAAAGAAATTCAAGGTTATACTCAGCTACATACAGAGTCCAATTCAACCCTGGGATACATGATATCCAGTCTCAAAAGACAATATAATAATAACAATTAATAAAAATAGAAGAGGTTGGCTACAGGCAAAGGAATGACATAAAAGTTCTCATGGTTGGATATTCTTAGTGATTATAATTGAACAATCTTGGTGATAGGCCAAGCAATGACCAGAAAGCAGGAAGCTAACATTTAGAACACCAGAAGAGCTGGGGTCGCGGCTGCCGTTGCTGACAGCAAAGGGGATGACTTAGGGCAACCGAAGAAGAGATGGCAGTTACAGTGAAGGCAGGCTCAGCACAGTACTACCCAGACAGCATGGCAGCGAATATGATGGCCAGGCTTAAAAGGATAACTCTTGACAACCAGCAAACCAAGTTCAAACCCTTCTGCCTCCTGCCTGCTGTGCCTCTTAGAATGAGACACTCAGCCTCTCTGTGCTCTGTTTCTCTTGATTACACACTGGGAATATTTATATTTATTTCGAGGGCTTCAAGAACATCAAACATACAATGAATGATCAGAGCAACACTGCACATGTAGGCTTTAGTCAGTGGTAGCAACTGCTCTGGGCTAGTGGCAACCATTGAGCCACCCTGCCCCGAGCCCAAACGTGAGACTCCCTGACACAGGCATGTAGAGCTCAGGAAGGCAGGACTGAGCCAAGGGCCAAAAGCAGATTTAAGCAAGAAGCAAAGACAGGAAAGAAGGAAACGCCAGGGACTGGGAACGAGCAAAGGCCCAGCCATGTGAACAAAGGTCAAAGTTCAGGCTGTGATCTGTGGAGACGTCTGGGGATGCCAAGCCTCTGAGAAGGTTTGTAGTCATGAGACAGGGGCTCAGCTGGGGAAAACGGAGGAGAGGCTATTGGCCAGCACTGCAGTAAAGATCACAGGATCCCTCTGAGCTTGCGGATTCTTGGTGTCTATGTATTGATAAGCAATTTGGAAATGCTAGCTGCAGTGGAGATCCTTAGTGAGGGCTGCGGAGCCTTAAGCATAAGGGATGCTAGGAAGCTATTTGTTTCCTCATTCATTTCCAGCTCAGATGTTATTCCAACACTGATCAAAGGCATCGGTTGCAAAGAATAAAATAAATCGCACTTCTAAACAAACCACTAACGAGTGTTAAATTGATTTAAGTTATTTGAGGGAGTATTAATATTTAAAACGTCTATGTCCGATGCATCTTTATGACCAACTATAGCAATAACAACCATAGTTTCATCCCACCATCCTTCATTTTATAATATTACGCAATAAACCGGGTACAAACTTACGCCTTCACTTTAGAATGGGAGTCTAGGAGTGCAGCTGCTGCTTTATGTTTAAACATCTTGAGTTTTATTCAGTCAATAAAAGTAGCCTCGATTAAGGCTTTATTGTTCTCCTTGCACGAGTTGAGGTGAATGAAGCACAGTGTTAGGCCTGCATCATCTTGAAGAAGTCCTTCCCTCATGCTCATCCCTTTGTAGTTAATTCAGTTTTAAGCAGCATGCATTTCGGGTTCCTTCCAGTTCAAGCAAATTTTCTAACTTCTTGATTTGGTACCTCAAGTTTATCTGGAAGTATCCTAAAATGGTTTTTAAAGGTTTGCTTTAAAGACATGGTGTAGGAGCACAGCATAGACGGAACATCTATCTACGAATGCCCCTGAGCTTCCGGAGCGTTGGGTCCCCCAAATGTCCCACATATGATCTGCTCTGACCTGGATTCGCCCGAGCCTGCACAGCGCGACCGCCAGACGATGAGAGGAGATGCTGTGCAGCTAAGGTGCCTGAGACATCTGGGTCGCAGTGCAAGCATCCCAAGGTTTCCAAACCATTCATACATCTGCACTTACCCAGCCCCCGCCTTGTCTCGTCTCCCTCCTCCTCTTTCTCCATCTCTGCTCCCCTTCATCTTCTGTTGTACGTCATGTCTCCTCCACGCCCCTCGACAAGTCGCCACGTCTGCGTGTGTGCTGGGGCAGTCCTTCCACCATGGGCTTGCTGAGGAATTCCAGTTCCAGCTCCTCTTTGCCTGTGGTCCCCCTGCCTCTGCCTCCTCCTGTCACTGCCCAGCGCTCTGTGCCACACTGGCTTGTTCTGTCAATAACCATTTATTTGTTGCCGGGATAGCAGCAGCCGTTACATCTGACCTCCCGGTTTCATCAATTATGGATAGATTATTGGATGTGAACATCTGCAGAAGCTTGCTGGGGCACTTCCCTCCTGGCTGAGATTAGATAAAGTCATAAACTGTTGTTTATTGTCAGGCCAAACTCTACTGGGGAGCCAGGGAATTCCAGGACAAGCAGCACCCCATCAACAGCACCCCAACAGTTTCCTATTGCCACCACATCCCCTAGGAGTCCAACCATTTATTATTTACGTTTATCACGAGTTATCATAACCTACTTGATAAAAGCTCTCAGTGCCACTGCCTGTCCCATCAGAATGGAAATGGCTCATAAATTGTTTCCTTGTCTCTCTTGTCACTGACGAAGGGTCATGGGCAAAGCCTCCCTGGTGTGGAAGCGATCGGAGGAAACCTTTCCTACCATGTTTTATTTGAAAGAATACAGTTCTCGCATACCGACAGAAAGCTTGACATTGCAAACATAAATTAGGGCTTTGCTGGCTGTACCAGAGTAACGGCTTGAAGTAGAAAGGACGTTGTGCCGTTCACGGAGCATATGCTCAAAGCACTTCTCAAGACTCCTGTGGATTCCTTAGAAGGAAAATGAGAAGTTTTTATTGAATCTTGACTTCCATGAGAAAGAAATCCAGTGCAAGGGAACACAGATAGATGATGGCTCCCCCCCCCCCAACACCCCGGGGAAAAGAGAGAAATCTGGTAATAGGTTCGTGCAAGAATATGGAAACCTTTGTAGTATTAGTGCTTGTTTAAAATCTCTGACAAATGTATAACACTCCAGAACCTTCCCTGTGATCCATCCCTGGTTTCCTTCAAGGCATCCAAGGGACACTGAGCTTGTCACGTGTTCTCTGCCGCACACTCCTTCAGACATGCTCTGCTACCTGTGAGGAGAGGAGCCGCATTTGTCTCTCATTATTCCCATTTCACAGATAGGGCAAAATCAGTGCAAAGCTCCGGCCTGACCCGGTCCTCAGCATTCGGGGTCCTGATGTTGGTGTGAGAGCAGGTCTGGACAGACAACCAGACATTTCCTTTTAAACTTACTTGCTCATGACCCAGCTCTCCAGACTGGCTGCCAGTCGAGAATGTTCTCCTGCTCTCCACTGGCCGTAGGAAGGAAGTGTCGCGCTTACTCTTCATTGCAGGGGAGCTAAGATAGATGTCAATCCATATCCCCACGACAGGCACTTCACTCTTGATGTCTCACTCAAATTCAACCATATCGATACTGGATAAAGCCCAGTGCTAACAGGAGTAGGAGTTAAGGGAACAATGGAGATCAAGACAGGTGGGGTTTCTGTCCACATGACGCCAACTCTCAGACTAATAATTAGATGCACAGGCGGTGTGAGTGGAGCTAAATTGGGGCAAAGACATGTACTTCCCTGTGAGGGTGCTCTAGGAGAATAAGAGAAAAGCAGGAAGGAGCAGCACAGGCTCAGGGCCTTGAAGGCTCAGGAATCTAGAGGTTGAGGGAAGCAGGGTCGTGATGGAAGATCACGGTCATGGTGTCTGCTCGGCTGGAGGAAAGGGCCTGCGCTCCAGCGCACCCCAGCAATTTATAAATGCTGTCATTCCTGCGTGCGCAAAGTTCATAGCAGCCAGCGTCTAAGGTGATTAGATCTGACTGGCACTAAACACGATGCCGCTTGCCACAGCCATCTCCACTGTTCATAAGTGACCGAGAACTGGCATTGTGTCTGATGCCACCGCACGTGCAGGTTGGTCATCTGTCACCCACTCTTCTTCCTAAGAGAGTTTTCAATTTCTTCCATAAAGCAATACTTTGTTGGAGGGAACAAAACCCTCCAACACTTTACATCTTTAGCTCATTCTGATCATAAAATTCCCCGTGTCAGCTGGGCAGCAGTGGCACATGCCTTTAATCCCAGCACTTGGGAGGCAGAGGCAGGTGGATTTCTGAGTTTGAGGCCAGCCTGGTCTACAGAGAGAGTTCCAGGACAGCCAGGGCTATACAAAGAAACCCTATCTTGAGAAACAAACAAAAAAGAAAGAAAGAAAAGTAAGAAAGAAAGAAAGAAAGAAAGAAAGAAAGAAGAGAAGAGAAAAAAGAAAAGAAAAGAAAAGAAAAGAAAAGAAAAGAAAAGAAAAGAAAAGAAAAGAAAAGAAAAAGAGATTCCCCGTGTCTTCCACTCTGCGTCATCAGGGCAAGAATCTTCTCACAGAGTTTGTCACTGACAAACAAAAGGCAGGGGGAGCTAAAATTATAAACCTGTCACTTCAGCCCTAGATGGCTATTTTGTCTCAAAGAATTTCTCTTTTCTGATTCAAGAAAGAGATCCATTCATTATACCAAGAAGGAGAGGTGAATGTAAAATGCTGGAGGTCCTGCACAGACCACAGCCCTAGGAATCCCAAGAGTAGTCAACAGTGGGCCCTGCTGAGATGGGGTTTCCCTAGGCCCCTGCAGGGCTGCAGCCAGCCACAGTGCACTCAGCTGACTCGATGGCCTCCTCTCTAGATGCAGTTCGCCTTGAACGGCCCCTGCCCCTTCCACCAGTCCTCACTGCTCCACAGTCTGAATGTCCTATGAGGCTGTGATTGAACTAAGTTATCACTCTTATCTTCCACCAAGCAGAACGTTTTATATCAGGCCACCTCACTGAGAACCAGACTGCCCGTAAATTAACTACCCTTTGGTCAAAGGCCTCTGAACAAAATATAAAACCAAGCCTCTGATGGTTTTCTTTGTGGGAGGTCAAGGGCAGAGAGATATTTTCTTCTGAGGAACTGTAAATATAACATAACTCACGCTATGATTGGGCTGCCTGTGGTGATATTCCTGTTCCTTCTGACTTCTGATATAAAATCACAACTGAGAAGCACGGTGGAACTGTTCAGATGTAGTATTAGCATTGCTATAGTACAAACTGAAGTGAGCATCTTTGGGAATAGTTTGGAGCAATGCACTTCAATGCAGGACTGAGGAAAACTTTGCTTTCTACTTGCATGTGGAGATTTACCTCACTGTCTTGAGGCTGAGCATCTGCTGCATCTTGGATGTACAGAGGGGGAGGAGTTTTAGGTAAAAGACTGAAAATGTTCTGGGACATATTTCTATCCCTATAGAGCTGTTAAAAGTGTAGTGTCAGGCTCCGACACACAGGGGATTATGCAGCACTCTGACTTCCAAGGCAGGCTATGAACTGTGAGGGTGACTTTGAACTTTCATCAGGTTCTTAACGCTGCAAAACAAGCGCTTGCTAGCCCTGAAGACCAGCCTGAAGAACTGCCTGTGTTAACCGGCTCTCAAGACTAAGAGGTTACTATGTAACTCACTCCTGCTGACTGCTATTGTAACTCAGTGACAGTTTGAAAATGACCAGCTCAGGAGTTTTCCAGACTCTTCAACTGAAGACAAAGTATAATGATTTCAACTGAATTGAAATGGTTCACTATCTAGTTTCTTTAAAATGTTAAAAGAAGAAATAAAGTAATTCCCTTTAGGACATTTTCAAAGATCCGTTTCATTTCTTTGTGTGTGTGTTTCTATGGCTGCAGGCACACTGTGTGCCTGTGCCCACCTGAAGGCTAGAAGAGGGCACTAGATGCCACGAAGCTGGAAATACAGGTCTTTTGAGGAGGCTCAATTTGTCTGGAATACTCAACAGGCGCTCTTAGCCACCGAGCAATCTTTCCATCCCCTGAACAAGAGTTTGTTTTTTTTTAAGAGATTCGTTTTATTTTTAAATGTGTGCCTGTGTGTGTGCGCACGTGCATGCATACGTGGATGAGTGCATGCATGCATGTGTGAACGCACATCTGTGTACAGGAACCTGCAGAAGCCAGGTGATGTTGAATTCCCTTGAGCTGAAGTTTCAGGCTTCCTGTAGTAGGTGCTGAGACACAAACTTAGGTCCTCTGAAGAGTCGTGCCCACTTTCAACCTCTTGAGCCATCTCTCTTGCCCTCTGAGCTGGAATTCTTAACCTAAAGCTAAGTTGTTGAAAACAAGTAGAGCATATCTTTAATGACTAAATACATCATTCTAGCACCCTAAACTCCAAACCGTACTTTTGGAAGGGAGAGTTCTAGACCATTTGTTTCAACACCTTCATATTCCAGAAGCTCAGAGGAATGCAGTTTCTTGTCTAAGGTTCCACAGTGAACTGCTCAGACAGGAGAAGGCAGCACATACTCAGTCCTTCGTGCCCACACCACGGTCTCTGGGGTGTGTGCTAGATAGTGCAAACCATCAACGTGTGGCAATGGACTCGATGATGAATAATGGGTTTCAAGGACAAAAAAAGCACCCTCTAAATGACCAATACTAGAAGCAGAAAAATAATAGGCTACTTCTAATTGAAGAAGGGAATTTCAGAATGTTCAATGCACGATGAGATTTTAAAAAAGTGACTTTACAATTACTAAGTTTACAAAGTCATACACTCAGATGGCCCAATGGGTCACTCAGGATAGCATGGTTGTATGAAGGTGTCACTGTTAATAAACATGTCAGAAACTATGCCTTTCCAGAAAGTGTATGTGAACCTTAAGTGTGTGAGACCCCATTTTTTAGCATCGCCTACAAGGAGTCTCCATCTCCAGGAAGATCCGTGCATGCTGGCGGTGGCCTGGCTGGTCTCAGCCTGTTACTACAGTGCCTGTCAAAAGTCATTAGCCACTGATTTCTTTGACTAATGTTGCAGCTGATTGTCTGCATCAGGTTCAGACACTGTAAATGACGCAGAAGCGCCTTCTTTGCTTGCCAACTGTGAGGTGGCTGAAGGGGGCTAGCGTGCCAGAAATCAGAATAAATGTATTTCCAATGAGATTTGACAAATGATTTCAAGCTCATGGTGGCAAAACTGACTTTTTAAATTATCTACATTTATTATTATGCAAGTAAAAATCTGTGTTGCCTTTCTCCTTGCTTCACAGAAATCTATGAACTGAGACTAGTGCCTAACTCTTGTTATAAAATAGACCATCTGGGGCTTCTCTGAGGTGTGTATAACAAAATGCAACGTGCACTGCCTTTCTATGGTGGTCAGCAGGGAAAGAAGTAAAAACCGTACCCTGGGCAGTGGACCACTAACTTCTTGTTTACAGGCACATCTGCTGGGTATCCAATATGGTTTCAGAGGCGGTGGCTGGTCTAAGAGGGCTCATTTGGACTCTTGCAGCCCTCTTAGATTTGTGGACAAAAATCGAGGGAATGTGTACAAATGTGGCTGAACAGTGGGGTTTGCTTTTCCTTATCTCTAAACGTCCTTGATGACTATGTACTTGCTGAGGGCCGGATGAAGAAAACAGACACGTCGCAGGGTTAGAAGTCATTATATAGAAATGGTCAGAGTCCCCTTGCTGCCCCACGGGACAGAATTTTGGCTAAGCACGTGGGAGCTGAAGATCTTAACTCAACTCGACCTATAGGTTCTTTATGGTGCGTTCTGGTGACTGTGTGGCTAGCTTCAATAGTGTCCAGTCTGGAAGATGGTTTATATGGAGGCCAGGTTGGGGGCTTCTCAACAGCGAGTGGCTTTACTTACATTTTAAGCCACATGATAGTTCTCTGTTATGGGGGCTATGGTGTGTACCCAGGGCTAGCAACCCTCTCCTGATTGTAACAACTAAAGTGTTTTCAGATGTTGGCAGATGCCCCTTCATTTGAGAACAGTTATATTAGGTGAGCATTAAGGGAAAGCCGGGGTGTTGTTTCACTCAGTCCTTAGTGAGCATGTTCAATACCACGTCACTCAGGACCCTGTAACAGTCCTCCATCATAGGATTTGTTAATTTTCATCCACTCATGAGGAAACAGGCTCAGAGAGATGTGGTCACTTGACACAGCACACTCATTTCACTAGCCAACCTGCCATTGCCTGTGGAATTTGGGGAAAGTCTGAACACTAGACATTGAGTTCACGCAGCTGCACGCCAGGCCAGTGTTTCTTCCTTCCAGGCTCATGGACTTCACTGAATATAAATTAAACGTAAGACATCTTCATCCATTAGAACACTGCACACTAAGAGCTCTTTGTTCCAGTTTCTCTGAGTTATGCTGGCAGATCTTACCCATCCAGGCTACAGATATGTGTCTAACACATTCACAGCACAAGTCTGTCCAACCAGGTGTCCTTCAGAAGTCCACAGATGCTGCTAGACTCCTGTGCTTCTTCCTCCATGGTGTGTCTTACAAAAACAGTCCCACTCTGTCTGGCTTCTCTCACTGACTTCAGGCGACCAGGACTTGCTCGCTTACTGTCAATTTGTAGATCACAATTCATCTGCTTTCAAAAGCAGATAAGGGGTCGCACTCTTCTCTTGAGCTCATGTACCTGGTAGGTAGGAATGTAGGTAGGTAGGTAGGTAGGCAGACCATCTTAGACCAAATTTTCAACAAGATACCCACCCAGTGTGGCTCGTGTACTTGAATGCTTCTCGGTTTGACAAAAAATGAACCATGTCATTTCAACTGCCTATGTAGCTCCTAGTTCTCAGGCAACTGTTTAAAGAAATACCAGATTCATCTCAAGTCACAAAATAAATTCATCGTCTTTACTTTGGGGAGGGAAACTCTTGCACAGGGCTGCTCTTGGAGGCTGAGGAAGAGACTAGGAATTCCTGTTGTTTAGTTGTAGACTATATAGTATAATGTATAAAATCACAGTACCCATATGACAGCTTTTAGAGGGAGGCTTTCTTCTTTAAGAAGGAAATTAAATACAAAGAGTTCTCCTGGCCTCTCCTGGACTATGGGCAGATATGGAAGAGCTAAGGCCTAACTGTACTGCATCGGTCTCTTTGTTCTGGGTTGGTTGCTGGGTACTATGCCTTGGTTGCTGGGTACTATGCCTTGGTTGCTGGGTACTATGCCTGCAGCTCCGGCCACTCAAGAGGCTAAGGCAGGGTCGAGTGAGCCCAAGGTATGGGGCCAACTTTGGTTCACCCTGGGAGACAATATCCATCACCATGAAGAAGCCACAGGATGGGCTGGAGTGATGGCTCAGCGGTTAAGAGCACTGACTGCTCTTCTGAAGGTCCTGAGTTCAAATCCCAGCAACCACATGGTGGCTCACAGCCATCCGTAATGAGACTTGACTCCCTCTTCTGGTGTGTCTAAAGACAGCTACAGTGTACTTACATATTAAATAAATAAATCTAAAAAAAGAAGAAGAAGAAGAAGCCACAGGATAACTGGGAACATTAGAGAGCTTCGCTATATAAGCCCGACCCATGCCCTGGAGAAACCTGCCTCAAGTTACTGCTGATTCATAGTCGCATTGGTCCAAAGTCTGCACCGAAGTATAAATGTTCTCAGTGTTACAAACAAGTCACGATTATAAGATTTCCTAAGCTTTAAAACAGTGTCAGGGCCTGGGTGGCAGTTTTTATGGAAAGAAAGCAAATGAACTATTTTGGGCATAAAATATGTTAATAATTAGCTTTCAATTTAAGATTTTTAGAATATCACCTAAAAATATGTGGACCAAAATAAAGTCCTATAAAGTCTCTTCCTGGGTATTTTTATACATGAACTCAACAAGATTTCTTACAAATTTAAATTTTTCAGTGATTCCATCTCGTATCTTAGAACAGCTTCTGTGAAGGCGCCTCAGGTTAAGCCAGAGAACTGTCGGCTGTGAGGTCACTGAAAAGGATATCCTCAGGTTTCTACAGAGCTTCATTAAGAGGCCTAAAAATAAGGATCAAGAGTAATGATCAGGCATTGTATATTTTTAAATTGCTAAGGTAGGGCTAACAACTGGCCCCAGGTGAAGTGCTTACTGTGCAAGTGTGAGAACCTGAGTTTAGATCTCCAGTGCCCACGCAGAGCCAGATGTGGCAGCATGCATCTGTAAGCCAGATGTGTAAGCCAGATGTGGCAGCATGCATCTGTAAGCACAAGATGAGAGGCAACAGGTCCAAGAAAGCGCATGCTCCAGCCTGCCTGTGTTGGTTGGAGAGCTCTGAGACCTTCGGCTGGCCTCTGGCCTTCACACATGTGCCACGGCCTGGGTGTGCCCACATTCACACATATGAACACACATAGTACACACACAAAGACAAAAATGATAAAAATATGTTATATGCATTCTTTTTTCTTGTTTTTGAACATTATTACCATAAAACAATAACAAGTTGGAACGTTAGTTGGAGTGCCCAGTTATACACAGGATAAACCATGACACTATATCTTATAAATGAATGCAATTGTTACATGTGAAATAAAATTATTGAAAGTGTTTTCAAAATTTAGAACTCTGGAGGCGCAATAAGAATCAAAACTAAGGTTGGGATGGACCCATGGATAGGTCTTAGCTTGAGGGATCCCTTCTGAACCACAGATCTGCTTCTGATGAGAGGTCATGGTGGTCTCATTGGAATCATTTCCCAAATGTTACCTTTGTAGAAATAAAGATAAATGTGACATAAAAGCAGATGGGGGTAAGGGAAGGAAAGAGACAAGCAAACAGGGAGAGAAGTGTGTGAGCGAATCAAAGAAACAGGAGGGAAAAGGACACACTAACAGGAGTCCTGTCCTAGGAGATGACTCCCTCCTGCTAAGTCAGACAGAGCACACCAGGCAGATGTATGCCCCACCCCCACCCCTCACCCCTCAAATGCCAGAAAGTGACTTTCACTAATTCTTTCTTAGAAAATGTGCAAAAAGGATTTCCATGAAGGTCCTTGGAGATTTCCTGTGTCCTCATGTGTGTAATAGGTTGGGTCGTGTAACAATAAGAAAAACGAGAGGGCGGGGGAAATGTTGGTTTCTGAATTTTCCTCCCCTGACCAGGGAATGGAGGGGCAGGGGGTGGGAATTAAAAAGAAGAAAATGACAGCGCACAGTGATGTCAGTGTTAAATTAAATTAAGATCATATGTTTGGCTGTGGCAGCTGCAATCTTGATTATCAGGGAGATTGCTGGTAATGAAGTACATTTGTAAGAAATATTTTTAGTGTGAGCTATATACACGTAACACTGCAAGACAAGGTTCTCCTAAAATGACAGATTAAGAAAAGGCCTGGTGCCTAAATTCATTCTTTTCAAAGAGCTATTTATAGAAAGAACCATGATATTTGAACTACCACAGTAGAACACTCTGATAGGACTTACATTACCTTAGGTAATAGTATCCGTATTTTAAAATAATGTTGTAAAGCATTCAATTATTTATTCACAGCTACATTGTATAAATGAGATGGTTTGGAGAATCAGAATGGGGAGGGGTTATTTTTACAAAAGGAAGGCTTCGCTGTCATGGCTCAAAGGCACGTCCATGAAACAAGCCATAGCACAGCCCCAAATAACCCAAGCCGACAAAAAGAGACATTTTGGAAATTACTAATTTTCATGGTCTCTGTTATGACGCATGGTCCTCAGGTGTGGACGGTCTACACACTCAGCATGCTCCTCTCCCCACAGGTGCTTGATAGGTACAGCGAGATCTCCACAAGCCTGGATGATGATCTTAGCCTGGGGAGAGCCTACGAGGCCATCGCCAAGGTCCTGCAGAGGTAAGCTAGCCCAGCCTGTCCTGCTGTCTCCGTGGAGTCACCCAACTGTGAAAGACTTAAATTGTTTGAGGTCTGTCGCTTTCCATCACTGCCTACTTAAATTTTAAGCAGTGCCCTTCTTAAGTGACCCTTTGGTGATGAGTTACTTTAAGCCAGTGTGGTATTGTAAAAAGATGTATTCAAAGTCTTCTTTGTCTGTCCCTCCTTTGTGTAAGCTCCCTTTTGGTTTTCTGTAAGCTTGGAAATAACCTTGAATGAACCAGAGAAAGAAAGAAAGAAATCAGGTCACATCTCACAGGCCAGGAGCTCAGAGAGCCTGGTGCCAGGCAGTGCCTTTCAGTGCCGTGACTTGCCTAACCTTTCCTGAGCTCTTCGGGAAGAGTTCCATTTAAACTTCCACCAGACTCCTTCCATTAAGCAAACCTGGATTAACAGCCGGATGCAAACATGCCCAACATTTTATTTGAAACAGAAAAGTTAACAACAGTCTCAGGAACAGCTTCTGATATGTATCCTTTGGTGGAAAACTTTGTGATCGCCCCCCGCACCACAGCCATTATGCATCATAAAGCATAACCATGTGTAAGCCACTCACAATACCAAAAGTCACCAAATGTACAGAGCTGGTTTTCAATAGTTAGCCTAGATCCAAAACGTAGCCTGTTCAAAATAACAGTAATAGTAGCAGCTGTAAATGTGCTACATTGTAACTTCACGTTAATCCTTCATTGTAAATATATACAGAACAGTCTGAAAAGGTGGGGTATTACCGAAAGGCATTGTGCCTATATTCTCCATGAACTAAAACTAAAATCATAATACTAAATACTACACACATAATACTAAATACATAAATACTACAAAGATAAGAATCACTACTTAAAATGCCAGAACCAATGAAACGGAAAGAATCCTATATATCAGTTAAACGTGGTCATTGTTGGACAAAGGTCTTAGGAGAAGGCATACAAACGAGAGTATGGGCATTTACCGGAGAGAGACAGGGCCGGCCACATGTGAGGGAAGGAAGGAGGTAAGTGGATCCTTGTACTACACATAGTGACCAGTCCCCAGAAGACCAACCCAGCTTGAAAGTTCTACTTTCCAAATAGCAACTAAGATGAGATGGGTTAGTCTCCAACTTAACATCTGTTTGGACTTAGTGATCCTGTGCACCTCTTCATTCAGTTCATTTCAGCTTCCAAATTACTTGCTTTTGGTCTCATCACTGCCCCAAACCAGTAGATCTTACATGTATGTGTAGTATGTGTRTGTGTATGTGTGTGTCTGTGTGTGTGTGCATTGAATGTGTGCCTGATGCTCAGAGAAGCCAGAAGAGTGTAAGATCCACTGGGACTAGAGTTATGTGTGACTGTCAGCAACCATGTGGGTACTGGAAACTGAACCCTGAAACAGCAGTCACGTGCTCTACCTGTTGTGCTATCTCTGTTCTCCCAGAAAAATCATTGGATTCCTCATCTTTGTAATGACAAACTTGACCTAGGTTTGCACAGTGATATTAATGTGTTCCTTCACATGCTCATAAAATAATTCTTACAAAACAAAATAGCCATTGCACCCACACAGCTAAAGAGATGAAACCCTCAAGGGAATGTTTTCCTTCAAAATMCTCTTAGCATTTGCTGTGTCACAGCGTAAATGTTGTGATGGCCTTTCGTTACTGGTGGCTCTTGTATTTATTTTTGAAACGTTTAGATGCTAAAGGTTGGCTTCAAGTTATCTKCAAAGGTTCACTGTATGTCTCATCTGGGATATTTCAGTCTGTACTTGAGAATTTGAATTCCTCGCCTGTCCAGTCAAAGCTGAGGGGACAGATTATCAGTGTAAGATCCTGTTTAATCTGGTAACTTTGAAAATACAGATAATCGAATGTGTCTGAGGTGGGGAAGGCTGTAGCTGCCCGGGACAGGCCGTGAGGTGGGAAGCGTTTCTTAGGAATGAGGCCAACCCTTCTTAGATCCTCAGAAGCATGGAAAGAGCTCTGGGGGTGCCCAGTACAGGAAGTACTTGTTCATAAAGACCTGTGTTCAGACCTCTAGCATCCACACGAGGGCCAGGCATAGTGCTGTATGCTGTAATCCCAGCACTGTCAAGACAGGCAGAACCTTGGGGCTTGCTGGAGAGCTAGTCTAATAGACAAGCTCCAAGTTCCATAAGAGACCCTGTCTCAAAAAAAAAATAATGTGGTGAGCAATTAGGGAAGACTCCTAACATCGTCCTCTGGCACACACACACACACACACACACACACACACACACACACACACACGGGGTGGGGGGGAGAGAGGGGGGAGGAGAGAGAAGCAGAAGGGAGAGAGAAAAAGAAACAGAAAGAGACAGAAACTGAGAGACAAAAAGAAACCCAGATTCATATCTTATTTTATACCAAATAAAACTAATTCCACTTATAGAAATTGCCCTCTACTAAAGTATAGGGAAGCTTTGGACGATCTGTGCACAGACAGACGAGCATCCTTAGTTCTGTAATGTCCTGTAGAAGGCAGAGGCACAGGCATGCTACTTCCGAAGTCACAGGAGAAAGTGTCCCAGGCCATGATCTTCTCAAGGCAGAGCTGCCCTTTGCAGCATTGGCTCACAGGAACATTCAGAGGACCGTGGCCCTGGTCAAGGACAATTGTGTCCTATTAACATTTCTTCAGTATTCATTCAAACAAAATATTCTGGACAACAGCAGAAGTCTAGATATTTGGAAATCTTTGGTTTGAATCCACCTATTAAAGTCAAAACCTTCATGTGTTTTGTGGTCATTTTTAGGAAAAGGCTGCTTTGAAGGGTTGATATAAACTTTGACAAACATGTCCACACACTTGTACTCAACAGTACCCAACTGTCCTGTGCAAAAAGACAAAAACAACAACAAAAAACAGATTCACATCTTATTTTATGCCAAATAAAACTAATTCCACTTATAGAAATTGCCCTCTACTGAAAGATAGGGAAACCTTGGATGGTTTGCGCAGACAGACGGGCATCCTTAGTTCTGTAATGTCCTGTAGAAGGCAGGAGGCACAGGCATGCTACTTCTGAAGAAGTAACACAGGCAAGATAGAGGAAATTATTGCTGAGATGGCTGAGAAATAAATCAGGTTGTGTATAAAGCTTAGCTTTCCCCTAAATCTCTTCTTTCCTAACCTGCAAGTGATTGGAACAGTTTCGCTAATGGCAGTCCTGTCTCTATAAACATATTTTATCTCTTTAAAGGAAGTGGAGGAAGATAGCCATGTCTAGGATAAGTGGGTGTCCGAGGCCATCAGCTGAGTGTGCGTGAAAGGTGTATAAGATGGAAGCTTCTAAAATGGTTACAAGAATTTATCCTAAGCCTTCAGTTGGAAAGCATACCACATTCTCCCAGGACAGGATTCGGTGATATGAAGTTACCCTTTCTGATCAAGTCGGACCTGGTGTGACTTATAAAGGAAAGCTCCAATAGCGAACAGCTGTTTTTGCTTTTAATGTAAATAATATGCACTGAACCAGAACTTAAGCAGTGTAAAAAAAAAAAAAAAAACATTTACAATGTTATTTCTTCCTTACTTGTGAAGAAAATAGTCAATTTTCAAAGAGCCTTGTGACGCTCCTCTGAAGGTCAGTTGTGACTCATAAAGGAAAGGTGATATGAATAATTACCAAGTAAATGTTACTATTTATCATCGCTGTTATTATTATTATTATTTGTCATCACTGTTATTGTTTTAGCGAGAGGAGATACAGGTGCATATAAAACAGGAAGACCCTTAATTCTCCTTATGGAATGTGTATGCTTGTATATTCTAACTTAACTAATGCATTTGTTGAAATGCCACAGCTCTTCAACAGAATCAAGACAGCTCCCTTAGAGAACGTAGAGAAGAAAGAATCCTGCATTCACGTTAGACAGAGCTACCCTGTTTACCCTGCACCCACGTTAGACACAGCTACCCTGTTTCTGGGTTTATTTCATACCCAGTGTAAATTTTCTCACATACTTGAGTTAAATGATTTCCTGGAAAACTTTCCACAGTAGAGATCTTCAAATCAATTCCAACAAAGTTTCCAGTGTGAAAATTACCTTTCTGTTATAGCCAAAGATTAATTTCTCCTTGCTTGAGAGAAACGACACGCCCTAGTAATTTTCATATATTCTTGAAAATGGAACATCCAGGCTTTGAAGTGAAATTTGCTAAAAATGACACAGGAAAAAAAAGACCACCAGAAACATTTCTATTAATTCACAGAATTAAGAATAGCATTTTACATTCTCTCCTGCCGCAGATCCCATTCGCCTCATTACTTTCATCTGTGGCCCACAAACTTGGTGGCACAATCAACAAAGCCCTCCGTGGCCGGCCGCTCATCTCTGCTCTGCTTGACTTCCTCTCTCTGAGTAAATGATTAAGTTTTCATGCATTGGTTCAACCAAAATCTATGCTCAGTCAACCACATCCTTTATTGATTACTTCTTCAGCAAACACTAGGCCAAGTGTGATATACATAATTGGACAGTTGTCAGGGGACGTGGGTGTTAACAGTCCTGTTTTCCCAGTTGGAAACTGGAATCACCTTGATACACAAATATTCTGCCCTATTTCATTCTCATTCTTTGGACCGAGGAGTCCAGGTCCTCGGAATATATGTTTTTAACTCTCTGAGGTCTGCTTGAATGAATTTAATGATTATATCCTATAATCTGCTGCTGAAGTTGCACCTGTGCACTGCATATAGGAAAACTGGGATTAATATTTGTCTAACATTTTAACCTTGCCTTTGAACTTATATAAATAATCTGTAGCCTTTCTCCAGAAAAAAAAAATTGAATCACACCTCCCACCAAGGACAGACTAGCTTCTAAATCTGCTGCTGACGCCCACACTGCAGGCCTCCTCTGCACCCTTGTTTATGTCCGGAAGCTGGACGGGTGGGGTGGCCTGGACGTGGGGTTCCACACTCGCTGGGTGGAGAATACAACTTACAACGAGAGGGCCTCTCTGCCATTGCTTTAGAACAGAGTGCAAGATGATTCTTGGGAAATGGTTGCTGCTGGGATCTGGGGAGAAGCCCTGAATGGCCAGTAATTATCCTGTTTATGTGGCTTGGTTTTGTCCCACTGAGCTGCTTCTTGTAGTGCTGCTTGAGTACAGTGCGATCTGACTATCCCCAGCAGACCAAACCTACTCCAAACTCTACTTCCATCCAAAGCCACACCCAGCTTTTAAGGAACGTTAAACACACACATGAGCTTTGCCGAGTCTATTTTAGGCAAACAACAGCAGTGGGCTTTCCCTGTGGTTTAAAGCGGTGCGTAAAGATGCTGCCTTTGTTATTGAGATGTTATAGTACAGACAAGAGCTCGAGAAGTTAACATCAGTTTGCTAAAATATCCCTAGCCCTAGAAATATCATTATACTTTATATTTTACTATCATTTTGGCTTATATGCTTTATTTATGTTCATTTTATTTTTCAATATTTTATACTCTTCTTTTTCCAGTGTACCTTTTGTAGACAGTTAATTTTTTAAATACTTTTAAAATTTTAAATACTTTTAAATAAATTTAAATACTTTTAAAATTTTAAATACTTTTAAAATTTTTTTGAAATTACAATTACATCATTTTCCTCATCATCCTGTGTGTAAACCCTCCCACGTACCGCCCACCCCTACTCTTTCACATCATAGCCTCTTTTTCTTTAATTGTTGCTACATATCTGTGTGTGTGCCCATGCTCAGTTTGTGTAGTGTTAGCAATCCCAGACAAAGAACTATAAGCAACTAAGAAATGCTGAGATCCGAAGAAATATTCTTCGCCAGGGAAAAGCACACAGATTGGTTGGTCATCTAATACCAAGCGGTCTTCCCTGAAAACATACACAGACAGACAAATATTTGAGTTAAAATCGATAGTGACCCTCTGTATAGTTTAGCATGCCTTCCATAAACAGCATGGGTTTCCTAGACAGTCAACCTCTGCCCCCGTCTGGAAGATGATTCGTGATTCTGGTGTGAAAAATGATGCACAGGGAATCAAGAAAGGTAGTAATCACAACTTTGGGGAACATGGAATTCCATTTTATTTTTGCTCTGTAGCGCATTGGTTTACCAGCAACAAAGGAAGAATGTATTTGGTGGGATCTAATAGCCAGGGCTCTGTGAGTCTGTTGGGCTGAGCATTCACCAGTTTATTGTGTGGTGGGGATTTTCACCAGGGATACTTAGCTGCGCTGCGTGCGTGAGTGCCTCATGGTAGAGAGTCCCAGCAGAGCCATGGACAGTCGCCTGTTACTTCACTGACAGTCGCTGCTGGAACTGTGCTAATACCCGACTGCTCAGTTACACAACTTACACACCCAAGCTATCCATAATCATGTTAAAAATGAAGAAGTGGGCGTTTTTCTCTAGGTCTAGAACTTTAATATTATCAAAATTATCCATCTAAGAGAACAAAAGAGAACAACAAAGAGGATATGCCAAGTGTGTGTGTGGCCTGGCTCCTAATGTCACCTGCTGACTTTACCATATTCCGGCTGCTTTAGGAACAAACCGCCAGCCGAAAAATAAATGTCACCACCCAGAGCTGGAGAGCGAGCTTGCAGAGGACAAGGGCCTTCACCTCCGCGGCCTGTTGCAAACAGGTGCCCAGAACGAGGTTTCTACGTTATTGTCGTGTCATATTCTTTTGAATCACCTCAATAGCAGCACATTGTCACAGATTTGGAGGTATATGTAGTCACTTTATAGAGAGAAAAAAAAACGGAGCCATACTTAGAAAACAGCTTTGTGTGTGTGTGTGTGTGTGTGTGTGTGTGTGTGAAAGAGAGAGAGAAATTAAAAATAAAGGAAAACAAAATAGGAAGAAAAGATGAAGGAGAAGTCTCTACATACAATGCCCCTGTGAGGCGAAATTCACTAATTTATGTCATGAACAATTCCCAGTATGTCACGACAGAATTCCCTCACGAGCGGCCACAAGCAGCACAAGCAGAGCTGCCTTCCCAGCAGGTGCTGTTCCTGACGCTGGCCACTGGAAGGGAGCTGCCTCCTGTGTGTGCTAAGAGCAGCTGGGAGCAGGAAAGGCAGATCTCAAGTCCAGAGGCAAGCCAGAGCACCCCAAAGGAGACATTTGTCAAACACTGGTGCAGAACAGGTCATAACCATGTGGTGTTTGAGATGCACCCAAGATAGCCATGCATTGTAGGGGAGAGCAAGATGCTAGAGAGAGAGAGAGAGAGAGAGAGAGAGAGAGAGAGAGAGAGAGAGAGAAAGAAGAAGGAGGAGGAGGAAGAGGAAGAGGAGGAGGAAGAGGAGGAGGAAGAGGAGGAGAGAGGAGGAGGAGAAGGAACAATAGAAGAGGAGGAGAAGAGGAAGAGGAAGAAGAAGAGGAGGAGGAGGAGAAGGAGGAGGAAAAGGAAGAGGAGGAGGAGAAGAGGAAGGAGAAGGAGGAGGAGGAGAAGGAGAAGGAGAAGGAGAAGGAGAAGGAGAAGGAGAAGGAGAAGGAGAAGGAGAAGGAGAAGAAGAAGAAGAAGAAGAAGAAGAA
>BDUI01002638.1:48750-64548 GCA_002335545.1 Apodemus speciosus | reverse complement strand
AAGAAGAAGAAGAAGAAGAAGAAGAAGAAGAAGAAGAAGAAGAAGAAGAAGAAGAAGAAGAAGAAGAAGAAGAAGAAGAAGAAGAAGAACCCTGTCTCGGCTCAGTGTCGGGGTGAGATGAGAGACAGAGGACCAATGCAGAGAGAGCAGAGATGGTCGGGATGCGCAGGACAGTGAGTAAGAAGGACAAACATCTGGAGAAAGAATCTGGGGCCATCCACAGGAACACCCCCCTGGCCTGTGTGTGCCAGGCCTAGGTGAGGATGGAGAAGGAGCAATGGCCTGTGGGTTTAACAGTGTACCGAGTGCCCGTTATCTACAGTTCAACACGTAAGGGGAGTCCCTCAGTGTGCATTATAGTTTATGATTTATATGAATACTTGGTCAGTATTGTGCTCATGAGATTTGGCTTTAAATTCCTTCTAATTGCCCTTTAAGAGCAAATGTACCCTTCCGATAGCAGTCTTACTCTTACAGGGAAAGTGTCAAATCAAGGCACTGCAGGGTTTCAGTTGCTCTGTGCCATGCACGGGGCAGTCACAGATCCAGCTGCACACGGTTTTACATCCTCCACCCCCACCAAGCTGGCAGAGAGAGAGCCTTCGTTATCAGACATCCTCTAGACTTTAAAGTTCAGAGTKTGCTTGCTTGCTTGTGAGACACTGCCTCATGTGTCTCAAGGAAGCCTGTAACTCACAAGGATGACCTCGGACTTCTGACGCTCCCCACCCCAACCCTGCCTACACCTCCCCAGTCCTAGGATGGCACTTGGTGGTGTGGGGCTGGAGAGTAAACCCAGGACTTTGATATCACCAGACAGACACCTACCAGTTGAGCTGCATTCCCATGTCCTTAAGTCCCCTGACTGAAATTTGTCTGGAACTCCCCATGACTGAGGCTACCTCCGTTTACCTTGATGCTTAGCTCTCATGTAGACTCTACCTTTCCTCTATCCAACTTTCAGCCATGCCTGCCTCCAAAAGTATTTGAGTGACTAGCATATTCTGTGGACTCAGCTGGAGGGTGCAGGTCAACGAGTAGTTTGCTAGAATATGTGCCACTTTGTGTGTGTGACTTTAGAGATGCTGCAGGGTTGCTGCTGAGAAACTTACAAAAGAGTATTCACTTTGTGCATGTGTATGAGAGAGAGAGAGAGAGAGAGAGAGAGAGAGAGAGAGAGAGAGAGAGAGAGACTCCATCACCTGCCCATCACTGGGTGGCCTTACTTTAAACTTACTGTGTAGACAAGGCTAGCCTCAAATCACAGAGATCTTCCCCAGTTCTGGGATTAAAGGAGGGTACATCTAACATTTTTGCTTTTTATATACTTTTTAGAAGTTTTTAAAAGAGATTTATTGAGACAGTTCATAAAACTATACTAATTCTCATTTTAAATCCCACAACTCGGTGGTTGTAACACATACACAGAATTGTGTAGCCATGACTACCTTCTGTTTCAGGAACTCTCCATTATTCTTTATGGAAATCCTGTATGGGTCATTAGTTACCCTTCATCTCCCTCCCTCAGACTCTGGCTGCCACTAGGGCTACTTTCCATTTTTGTTGATTTGTCCATTCTTCATACTCTATAAAATGAACACACAATATAACCTCTGGTGTCTAATTCTTTTCACCTAGTATTTTCAAGTTTTACTTGGTTTATCATGTATCAGTGCTTCATTTTCATGACAAAGTAATATTCCACTGTATGGACATACCACATTCTAAGTCATCATCTAATTGATGAACTTTTCAGTAGTGTTCTCTCGCTGGCAATTATCCAAAATGCTGCTATGACATCAATGTATGGATTTTTGTGTGGACACATCACTGTTTCTCTTGGTTGCATATCTTCCAGCCAGATTTTTGGACCATGCATTAACTCTGTATTACAGTTTTTGAGAAACTGTCTGTTTTCTAAAGCAGTGGTGCCATTTCACATTCACATCAACCATCCTTGAGGCTTTACAAGTCTGAGTTTTCAACACATCTGCACCTAAGGCCCAGGGAGCATCAGGGAAGAGAGGTTGGAAAGGCTGTGAGGACCAGGATGATGTGAGCCAGAGGACCAGGATGTCTACTGTAAGGTTGTGTCTTCAATAAATGACAAGGAAGACACATGATATGGCCACTTAAATAAGACTTGAAGAGTGACAGGACAATCTGACATGCTGACATGGATGGGAGAGAAATCTCCCAAGGCCCCACCCTAGACAAAAAGCTACAGGCTGCTGAGAGGGGGAATCAGCCTTCTCTAGGGACAAGCCCCTATGTAGGCTATCCAATCTCAAGTGATCAGCCCTAGGAAAAAACACATATGAGCAACATTAAATGGGCACAGCAGGCTACATATGCATGTGTATGTGTGTGCATGTTTTGTGTGTGTGCGTGTGTGTATGTGAAATGATAATTACAGAGGAAGAGGATGTGAATTTTCAGAGGGGGTGGAGGGGACATGGGAGAAGTTGGAGTGGGGAGAGGATGAGGAGGAATTGGTGTACTTGTATAGAATTCGAAGAATTAACTGAAAAGGTTTTGAGTTTTAGTTCATTGCATACTCCATCGGAGATAAGCCAGGTCTAACCAAATGTGTGTGTTTTAAGTCTAACCATCCTGACCAGCACCTCGCATTCCCTACAGGGAAGACACAAAATCCCTTCTTTTCACAATGGTGAGATGGTACAATAACAGTTCCTCATTTTATTCTAGCCAAGGAGAGACGGAAGAAGCAATTAAATACCTGGAGAAGTTAGTGATAATTGCAAGAAACAACCTCCAAAGCCTCGATATGATCCGAGCATGCACGATGCTCGGAGACATCTACAATGAAAAGGTGAGTGCTGTGTCCTTTGTGTGTGCAAAAGCTTACAGAGGCTGAAGTCTGCTCTCAGCATACGGACCATCCCACAGGTCAGTGTGGAAAATGGCTGAGACTGCAGGATGTAGCAAGACCCAAGGCAAGGAGTGGAACTAGAGAGACCTCGGTCCTCCTCGTCTGGCGTCCAGAGCCTGTCTTGGGTACAGGCACCGCCCGCAGTGACCACGGCCATTCAGTATTCCAAATAACTGACTGTGGGGAACAATGAAAAGATTTCGTTTCAAAGGCACTTTGTGAAAACTGATGGCTCTGTTCAGCTTGCTAGAACGCTCCTCTCTTGGTACAAATTCTTATTTTTTTTAACCCAATCAGGATGCTCCTTAGTAAACCTCAACAGGAAAATCCTAAGAATGATTACAAAGGGAATCTAGACTAGGGGGGGTTATAGCATCCCAGGAACCATGATTAGGAAACGCACCAGTGTGTAATATCAGTTTTATTGTCTTCAGTTGCCCAGGGCCTCCTTTCAAAACCACATGGAAGAAGCCAGTTTCTCTGGTTATAATTGCTATTTTGATCATGAGTCAGATCCATCATTTTTAGGGTAATTATATTATCCAACTGTGTTCGTGTACTCTGTGTTAATCTGAGTGCTTGGTGATTAAAAGCGCCACTGTGGTCCCCACCGCTTGGGTGGCAACCCAGCTCCTTCACTGATAACATCTGGGAACTGAGACACGTTATTTACACTTCTAGGTGCTTTGTTTTGTTTTGTTTTGTTTTTTTCATCTTGCAAAGTTTTTGTCATCTCACAGGATGAGAGGGATAGTGGAGAATAGTAAAGATGACAAGGTACGACCATGAGCGTGTGTGAATGTGTCATGATGAAAGCCATTATTCTACATAGCAACTAAAATGTTAATTTAAAAAAATCAGCACTAGGGGGCTTGAAAGAGAGCTCAAAGGTTGAGTCCGTGCTGCTCCTGAGGAAGAGGCTTGCTTTCAAGCCCACACACCAGGCAGCTCACAAGTGCTTACAACTCCAGCTCCATGGGATGTGACACCATCTTCTGACCTTTGCAGGCTCCTGAATACAGGTGTACACATAAACTCACATAGTCACGCACACATACACAAACACACACATACACACATAGGATAAACGAACAAACAAATGGCTAAGTCATTGAAGTGTCTGTTTTGCAAGCATAGAGACCTGACTTCAGATCCCCAGCACTGTATAACCCCAGTGATGGGAGGACAGTGCAGGGAGGCCGCTGGAGCTCACTGGCCAGCCATCCTAGTGAAATCAGTGAGCCCCAGGTTCAGTGAGAGAGACCCTGCCTCAAAACAAGAATGTAGTAAGTGGTCAGGGGAGAAGCTAGACGTTGACCTCTGGCCTCTGTTCATATGTTCATACACATACGTGCACATGTACACAATCCGTGTGAACACAGCATACATTGCACACAGTGTAAACACTGAGGGAAAGGGGAATTAAGTTAGTAAGGCGGCAAGTTGGAACGTAGGAATCTAGCAGGAGGAGTGGGTGAGTGTTGCTACACTTGAGCTTGGAATGCAGGAGTCTAGCAGGAGGAGTTGGGGTGCTCTCAGTCACACAGGTTCTCAGTTCCAGACCCCCCCAAGAGTGCGACTCACTTCAAGTCCCCCAGACTCAAAGGACTGATATTATTCCAACCCACACTTTCAGCCACTGCAATGCGTTTTAACAAAATGAGTTTGAAATTCATACAAATGAATGGCGGTCATTTTTGCTTTCTCTGCTTTTGGAATAATTCCTGTGATCAGTCATGTCCGCTCGTTCCTCTCACCTCCCTGTTGCTCCTCTAGTTCCTCTGCCTTCCTCAGGTGAAGAAGCCACCATCCCAGCAGCCATTCTAAAGGATTTAGAATGGGTTTTTCACAGCACAAAGACAAGAGAAATAGCCAATGTGCTGACCATCACGCCATCTCTTTCATTGCCCAGAGACAGCTGTGGAAATCCTATGGAAGGCGCTTTTAAGGCCTCCTGTCCTTTTGGTTCCCACCCCCCTCGTCTCTCCCATGCTGTCCTGCCTCCTCCTCCAGGGACTGCCATCCTTGCCTGGCTCTGCTCCCTCTGTCTCCCGCTTTCCTCTGTCTGCCCTCCTTGTCCCTCTTCCAGGACCACCCTCTGCCTCGTGCCTCACCAGGTGCCTCTACCACATGGAGCACACCTTCTCTGTTGGCCCCACATTGGCCTCTTGTCTATTTTTCAGGACAGAGTGGTGGTGGGCAAGGATGCCAAGACTCGTCAAAGAGGGGACTGCTCCCCCCACATAGCTGAACTGGCACATTGAATCAAAAGACACCAACAGAATCTGTAAAAGTATTGCTCTCCAGAAATACCACAGGGCACACAATGCTCTCTATGGCTTTACCATCCACCAAACACCTTGAACACCGAGATGCCACATGACATGAATGCCCAGTGTCAGAAAGACAGGGACAATGAGACAGACAGGAGTAATAGCTTCATGTTCTCATTTTCTCAGGTTTTGCCAGGTGTTTTAATGTCACAACTGTGATTTATTACCTGTTGTTTGATGCTTAAAGAAGAGTTTTATACCTGAAGAGGCATCAACTACTAAAAGCTAACTTTTATCAATTTATCCTCATTATAATTAATTCTTGGAGGATTCTGGGCATTCCTGACATATCAAGAGAGGTGAGACCCTGTCTGCAGTCATTGTTTTATTGCCCGGCCTAAGAGCAGACCACTTGAGAAAGCATTTTCTCGCTTCTGAAACCCATCACTTCCCTTTCATTTACCCACGATCTCAAATCACTCGAAAAACCTGCCCTGGATCCTTAAAAACAGATCAAACAGCAGCCATGGTGAGTCCTCCTGTAAGACTCCTCCATCAGTGGGCTCAGTGTGAGGGCCCAGCCCTCTGTGGGTGGGGCCACCTCCGAGACAGGCTCCTGGGCTCTGTGAGGAGGCAGGTGAGGAGCCAGCCAGTAGGCAGCACTGTCCCATGGCTCCTGCTTCACGTCCTGTGGACCGGAAGCTGTAAGGGGAAAGAAATACTTTCCTCCCCAGGTTGACTTTTGTCCTGATGTTTAACTACAGCAACAAACAGTGGAGTCGGACATCTGCCAGCTCCCGCGCCTTCTCCTTTCTCGTGCCCTGCTGCTCCGGGCCCTGGTTTTAATGCTGGTGTTAGCATCAAGTTCCAAGATATAATGTTGTACGGCAGAAGTTGTGAGGCAAAACTGTGATTTGAAAAGAACTGAAATCAGCATATTCTGTGATTATGCTCCTCCTTTTATAATTTATATTTGTGCATCTTAAAAATAGTCTTTATCATGGCAGTGCACCCTTTTAATCACAACACTCAGGAGGCAGAGTTTGAGGCCAGCCTGGTCTACAGAGTGAGCTCCAGGACAGTAAGATCTACACAGACAAACCCTGTCTCAACAACAAAACAAAACAAAATTGGTATAATAATAACAATAAATAATCATAATAATATTTATCTTAGTTAACATTTTATTATAAAATGAAGGAGAATGGGCCTCCCAAGCCACTCTCTACATGCGATCTTTTTAACTGAAAGTATATAATTAATATAAAGTGGCCAAATGAGAGTGTTTTAAGGGACATAATCAAGCATCTGCCCTTATGAAATGTCTCACACCTTCATAAGATCTAAAAATAATCGCAGTTAAAAGAAAGGCAGTGCCTATGTTACAGAAGCACAATAGAGCCAGCGGAATGGGTTAACGGGCCAAAGCACCTCTGCACAGCTGAATCCTCCAAACCCCGGTGGGAGAAAACAACTGATCCTCGACACTTGTTCAACTCCACATGTGCCATGGCACATGCCAGCCCACAGTCACAGACACACACACACACACACACACACACACACACANAGAGAGAGAGAGAGAGAGAGAGAGAGAGAGAGACAGAGACAGAGACAGAGACAGAGACAGAGACAGAGACAGAGACAGAGACAGACAGATTTGCCCTGAGTGCTGAGAAAACACCCATTTATTTTGAGTTTGCTTATTGGATAGGTGACTTTCTAAATAAGGAGGAGAACCTGGTAGGAAACAGAATAATGCATGAAAATTCTATTATAAGCTTTGTCTGCAGGCCTGTGATGTCCCTGGGGTCGCACTCTGGAGCCGTCAGAGATTTCCAGAACACTGGTTGAGGTTGTCCTCTCGTGAATGCATTGGTGCATCTACCATTCGCATTCGCAGCACAAGCACAAGCTTATACTTAACACTGTCAGAACTGACTTCTAGAATTGTTAGAAATTTATAATAGAGATGACTTGAAAACAAAGATAAACTTTAGACGGTTATACAGAGTTTTAGGGGAGACTAAATTTACACAGTAAGCTTTTTCAAAGAATTAAGAATCTAGAAAAACAGTAGACATTAAAGAAAATTCATTCCTAAAGGTATGTTTTTTAAAAATGATAACATCTAAAAAGGATGAATATTGCATGTACTTGACAGTGTTTAGAGGACTCTTCGTTGGTTTATGACAACGGCTTGTGTATCCACAGACGGTTATAGGCACAGTTTGAAGGGAGGACAGTTACCGAATAGTAATCCTGTCTTAGGGAGAAAAGGCGCTTGGGGTAAACACAGCTCAAGCAGCATTTCATGCTTTACGGCTTCCTCTAAGCACAAGTTGCCTGCCCCTCTTCCTCTTGCTCTGAGAATCACCGGCTGCCACGCGCCCTCATACGCAGTGGTTGTCCCACGACTGAGCAAACGCGCGCGCACATTCATTTTAGCATGTCAGAAAGTCCTGGTAGTTTGGGTATTTATTTATAACCCTTGGTTTCCAAATTCAAACTCCCATCTGAAATCAATAAACAGCCTAAGGCTCAGAAATATCACAGGAGCAATTAGACGCTGCAATTTTGTTTAATTTGTTTTTTAAGGCTATCTTTTGCCAAATTGCGACTTTTCCTGTAGTTTGTCCTTATTTATCAAGATAATCTGTGTCTTCATCATCCTTAATATTTGTCATGGTTCTCAATCATATATAATTGGAACACAGATGCAACCTTTGACATGGTTTTAATCAAATCTTTGCTCATTATAAATCTTATTTTATGATAATAATGAAAGACTGAATAGCTTACAGCAACAAACAATTATTACTTACACAATATAAGGGGCTCCACATCAATCAGCAAACGTGGCAGAAAGGATCGTTTAAATAGGCAGTCCACCTCGCCTGCCCTATGGACACAGGACACAGTGTCACATGTGCTGCATGTGGGAGTAGCCACTCCTGGCTTTGGCAAGGGCTTCCTTATGACTGCTCATTAAAATTGCACAGAGGGCTATGGTGTTGAAGCTGCTTCTGTCTGTGCTAGCGTGTGGCATGAAGACATATCCATGGTGGTTCTAATTCCCATTGCTTTTACAAGGTATGGGAACATGGCTTAAAATCTTTAATGCAAAATGGTCTTTCCTATAAAAGTTTCTTTTGAAAGGAGTGTTCGATCATGTTTTAAACATCTCGTGTGTGTGTGTGTGTGTGTGTGTGTGTGTGTGTGTGTGTGTGTGTGTGGTGCATAGCTGTGTGGGTAAATATGTGTGCATCTTCACATGCATGTGGAGGCCAGGAGTTAAAGTCATGTGTCTTCCTTAATCTCTCACATGGTTTACTGAGGTGTAGTCTCTGCCAGAACCTGGATTAGTCTGATTAATCTAGCTAGCCAGCCATTTCTGGGGATAGCTGCCTCTACCTCTAGAATCCTGGGATTGCAGGCAGGCTGGGAACTGACTCCAGGCCTCCTGTTTGCAACACAAGTACTCTATCCGCTGAGCCTTCCCCAGCCCCTCTGTTTATTTGGTTTCATACTCCTTCACAGTGTGAGATTTTAGCACATGGGAACTCTTGATTGAACAAATCAGGGAAATTAACATTCTTTTCTATCATGGCCTTGTATTTGTGTGTGGAGTCTTTGAGTGTTTCCTGATGATTCCCCAGGTACAGAAGAAGCTGGTGTGAGCAGCAGGCTCCTGCTGTGTTGTAGACCCACAGCCTGACCCTTGGATGACTAGACCTGGGCTTCACGCAGCTGTGAAAGTAGAAACTTGGGAAACTAATAAAGAGAAAGAGATAGGAACCCCCAAAGCTCCTTAAGTCCTTGAAACATAGAAGTTTTGTCCTCAAGAGTCTCCATGTGTATAGGTCGAACTAGAACTAATTTCCTCCTTTAAGGAAAACCCTGTGTGTGGATTTTTAGGAGCTTGGGGGAGATAGAAGATGCTGTTTTGTTGTCCTAAGAGGTACATGTCAGCTACTGACATATATGAAGCACTTGCTACTAGCCTTGATGCTTCTGTGCACAAGGCAAATGCTATTATTTAAACAATAACTTAGGGTAGATAAGGACCACAAAAGAAAAATATCTTAAATTCCTAAAATTTGAAATGCTAGAGTGAACTTAACAAAGGCATAGATATTTAAACAATCCTTTCCTTTGTTTCAGCCATATATCATGATTACATGTTTTAAGTGCTGATTTTCCCATGTTCTCAGCTAAACAATGGCAGGTGCATTTAGGAAAGCTAAGCAGTGACCCGAAGCAGCAAAGACACGCCTGCAGGCATCAGCTCCTGTTGCTGGTTTTGCATCAAATGCCCTCTTGCTACAAATGAAAACAGAAGACAGACAAATATATTTCACTGGATAGATACAGTAATGGACTCAGTAAAATTCCATTGAAATCAGTGGAAACCAGTTCGCTTTTCCTGCTACTTCCTCCTGCCTCTGCCCTTCCTGTGTTTCAGCTGCCGATCAGCTTTCTGACTAAATTAATTTCAAGATCTGGCCCATCGAGTGGCCCCTGCTCACAGAAGGCAGCTTTCTCTGGTTAAAAGCCAGCTTGCCAGCTTGTCCTCCTCCAGAATGGGTGTGCAGAGGCGACATGAGCAAATCTGTGATGTGGGTAAGGTAAGAAATAAAAACAGTGACTTTTACTCTCTTTCTCACTAGGGGCAATACAGCAAGGCTTCGGAGTACTTCCAACAGGCTTTCAGCACCGCGATGGAGCTCATGAAAATGGCGCTCATGGATGAAACCAAAGTCCACTATGGGATAGCCAGAGCCCACCAGATGATGCTGACGATGAAGGGTTACATCGAATCTGCCGACCCGAACAGCCTCAACTGCCTGCTGTCCTGGAAGGAGACCAGAACTCAAATCGAGTACGACCCGATTCTGGGTAAGAATTGGGCTTCCGGAAACACTTTAGATTTTGTGTCATCCTTAGTGGCTAAGGCATTTGTTGGAAAGGTGTGTTCACATACTGATAACTTGAACTTGCTTGGTAATTTTGTCTTTGTTCACTCATTACTACTTGGAGACTGGGCATACTCTCCTGTCCTATCGTACTGGCAACATTTAAGAGGAGCGTAAAACTGCGGGAGAGGTCTGCCCTACGGATCAGTCCATCACTGTTCTCAAGCTTCCCAGTGATCTCAGAGGTCACGCTGTGCACCAAACAGTTGCTAGGAATAATTTACAACAAGTAAGGTGTGTACAATCAGCTAATGGTTTTTAATAATACCCAGCCATACAGCATACAGATGAGAGCATCCATGCAGAGACACTGGTATATATGATTAAATTATTT
Organism: Apodemus speciosus; assembly: GCA_002335545.1. Taxonomy (NCBI): domain Eukaryota; kingdom Metazoa; phylum Chordata; class Mammalia; order Rodentia; family Muridae; genus Apodemus; species Apodemus speciosus. Next base: position 54,072 of record BDUI01002638.1, on the reverse strand, counting down.
TATTAAAAACAACCAGGGTGTGTAGGGGTCAGCTTGGAAAGTTAATGTCACTAGACCTGAGAGATGAAACTCATGTCCGAGTAGAGTGGCCAGCCCCTTTACCCACCGAGCTGCCTTGACTACCCTGAACACCAAACTAAGACTGAGAAGGGACAAGGTTTTTCTGTGTTTGTCTTCACTATAGAATAAAACAGTAAGATCCACAGAAAAGACCTTAGATGTAGGTTAGCAATCCCCGTTAATGCTGGGTCCTCCCGAAATGAGGGCAGCCTTCTCTCCAAGTCACACAAGAAGACGATGACAAAGCCTGTAAGCACTGGGTGTGTGAAGTTCCGTGTCCTCAACTGTCCCAAAGCATCGAAAGTAGCCACGAGTCGATCTCTTGTAGATGTCAACTCATTGTCAGATACTTGAGAGTTCATTCCACAGCCTTGAGTTACCTATATCTTAGACTTTGATGTCTTCTGCCTGGAATATCAGGAACTATTCATGGGAAATGATCTCTGTTAGCTGGTAAAGGTTCAGTCTGGAGAGCATAATTGAGCAGCTCGGGCTCTCAGGTTTGTCTTGAATAAACTCTCACCATCCTGAGGATACTGTGAAAAAAAAATTCTCCCTGATAGGGGATGGGCGAGGAAAGAAGTCCTCTGCTAAGATCCAGGTCTGTCTGTCTGTCAGCGCCTTGTTTTTTGCTTTTGAAAACCCTTCTGCTTTTGTTCATCCATACCTCTTAAATTTGTAGCTCTTTAGAAACTTTGTGTTTTTATTTTTTTGTTTTTTCAAGAGGATATATTTTCTTCTGAAGGACTTGGGAGCAGAAGCAAATCGTGCATTCCCCAGTGTGGTTCAGATACTAAATCTCTGTTCTGTATGGTGGAGGATGTGGCCTTCCTCAGAGTGCTGTAGAAATCCTGCCCATCTGTGCTTCATCTCATGTGGCACAGAGCTCTGCAGGGGTGAGCTACATCCCCGAGGAACTGAGAAATAATCCTTGTTCAGACATGTATAAACAAGCACTGGGCTCTCATCCCACGGACACACTTCACATTGTCAAGGGTAGCTTCTCTGCTTGGAGATAAAACTGATAGGAAATTATTAAACATGCCTTTTGCATATGTGTATTTTTAGTTCAGATTACACTAAAATCTGCCTTAAAATATTCTTTGAGAATATTCTTCATTTTTATTCTGCTTAAAACTCCTCACTGGCACTCTTCGCTGGGTTCTGATTAAAGGTCTCTTGACCTTTCTGAACCCAGTTCATTCCTGACTGCTCCCCTACACACTCTGCACCCAATCACACTCCACCCTACACATACACTCCACCCTGCACATACACTCCACCCTACACATACACTCCACCCTACACAAACTCCTACTGATCATCTTCTTGCTCAGTTCAGCCAGGACCTGGAGTAGGTGCAGCCATGTCCTCAGATGAAGAAGCCTGACGCCCGTCCCACTTGGATATGTCCTCTTCTCTCATCTCAGTGAATGGCATTCATTTCTCTCCAAGCCATTTCATTTTGTTTTGAAGCATCCCCCCTTTTTTCTAATTAACTGCGCAATTAGGAGCATGGGTTTCTCAAACACAAGTTCCAAATTCTTGGAACTTTCTAGGGAAGGAGATATGATATTTGACACCTACAAGGTCCCAAGGAAACATCTGAATCAAACAGTATTCAAGATGAATCCATAAGCCTGACCACAAGCTAGTTTGCAGTAAGCACTGTTTAAACATATGTCCAATGCTTCCTTGGGAAGCCTGTGACACCATAGTATTCGGACTACCACCCAATTACCACATGAAGGAAGGAAGGTGTTCTCAAACATGATGTTGACAAAATGAAAAAGTACAAAAATATTATTCAGAAATCTGAGCAGCTTTTAAGTTTTCAACTTTTGCCTTCCTTATAGAAAGAGGCATCTTTAATCTTGCTCTTGAAGGTCCCATATATTCAGAAGAAAAAAATCAGATCAAAGATCTGAAAGATACATTATGAAAGCTGTGCAGTTATTGGCACCTTGGAGACTTCCATCCTCCAAACAAATCATTAGCTCAAAGAACTGCCAATATTCTTTTAAGGAGAGAACATGACCCCCTAAGGGAATTGAGTGTGAGAGCCCCAGGTCAGCAGATGAAATATGATGGTGATTCTCCAGCAACCACTGTCATCTCGTGCCTCTCCAACAGAACCCAGCCAGTGAGAACACACTCTTCACATGCTGGGAGCTGGTCAGAATTATTTCATACCACCTGCCCTCCCCTTCTGACATTAAGAATCTTCCACACTTAACAATTGAGGGAATAAAAAAAATCAACATTATTACAACTCAGTAAAATTACTCAATCCTGAGGCAACTCTAATTGTTTGGTTCTGCGAGGCTCAAAGGCCTACAAAGTTCTACTGAATTCTCCAAAGTATCCTTTACTTCCCATACCTAAGATACCTTCTAAGATATCCATCAAATAAATGTTTGCTTTAGTGGGAAAGTGATTCACATTGCAATCACAGACACTGCAGTGTAGACATGAAGGTTTTCCTCATCTAGCTCACCAGCAGTGTCACGTTGCAATCACAGACACTGCAGTGTAGACACGGAGGCTTTCCTCATCCAGCTCACCAGCAGTGTCATGTTGCAATCACAGACACTGCAGTGTAGACATGGAGGCTTTCCTCATCCGGCTCACCAGCAGTGTCAGCCCCAGTGTGCAGCTGGAGCTGTTTAAATGCCAAAGTTGTGAACTACATCATCAATGAGGATTCTGTCAGTAACTGGATTCCATGCACCTTCTCAATGAGGCCAAACATAAATTACATCAGAGAACTAAGATGCAAACCCTAGTGATGAAATGCATGAGCACACCAGCTAGTTGGAATGCAAGCACGTGGTACTCCGTGTGATGCCATGTCAAGGTTTACATGGATGGAAAAAGTACCATTTTGGTTTTATGACTCATGCAATATTCTTCAAGAAAAACAAACAGTGCTGAGCCTTGATCTCTTGGCTCTTGCTTCATGTTGGCTTCACCTCGCACCCAGAGTTGGGTATCAAGTCATTTTCATTTAAATTTTGTTTACATTTCTCATTCATGAGCTTACCTCACCCTTATAAGGCATATGAAAAGGTCATATTCATAACCAAGCCTTCATATGCTACCGTGATTGGATACTTTTCTATAGCTTAATAACCATAAATATGAAGAGACAATTATGGAATTATCCAACAGGCTAACAAACGGGGTTATAAAGAAAAACCTTTAATTTGTTCTTTGACAGATTTATACATATATGCTTTGGCTATTGTCACCCCTGCCTTCTCTGAATTCTTGGCCCCTACATCTCCTGTACCCAACAAGTCCCTTCTCCCCTTCTGTGTCCTTTTATTTTGTGGTTTAACCAGGGCCATCTCTATGATTATGGGTTTTGAACTAACCACTGGAGTCCAGTGGACTTATCAGTGGTTAACTAACTACAAAGGATCTTCCCCTCCTCCAGAATCCATCAGTAACCAACAGTTTGGGAAGCAGAAGTAGGACCTTCCCAAGCCTGACTGAACCCATGTCACTGTTGACAGGCTGGTTACATACAGCCAATGCTCCTATGAAATTGTGGTTTTGTTGTTGGTATCATTTGAGAGGCTAGCATGTCACAGCCTTTCTTCCTTACTTCGTGTTCTGAAGACCTTTCTGCACCCTTTTCTGCCATGTTCCCTAATCCTTCGAGGGAGGGTATGTCTTGTTTAGGACTAAACACTCAACCATCATCTATTCTGAGCACCCTGAGCAGACAGGCAGCTACACCATTCATTACAAAGAGAAGTATCTCTGATTAAGGCTGAGATTAGCACTTGTATATGCTATAAATGTAAATACTTTGAAGGCAATTTGATGCTGTGACAAATAAATAGTCATAATCTTCCCACAAGGCTGAATATCTCATCAACCATGAGTTTTTACCACATTTACATTATGAAGCAAGGATTCCCCACAAGTGGTGGCAAGCCTCATATTGTTATGTCTTCATGAGACCCCCAAGAGACCATCAGGAACCCCAACTCAAGACCACCAGAGATCCCCGCTCTGATGCAAGCACATGAGAGTCTTTATTCAAGCTCAAGCTTGGGCCGCAAATCTTCCTGGTGCAACAGGATAGGAGAGCAGCCCCAAGGTTTATAAAGGGAAAAACCACAAGCGGGGTTTTCCAAGCCTGGGAATTACATGAGAGGGTAAAGAAATATTGGTCTCTTTCCCAGAGCCCAAGGGTGGGGGCCATATCACGTCAAGGACAGCAGACAGTAGCATCCTAGACAGTAACTTTTTCCAAGAACAGCAGCTCAACATGGAGTTTGGAAGACAAGGTGGAATGTGTCCTGCTCTTTTATTGCCTCTTCATTGGCCTAAGGGCAACTTAAAATGGAGTCTTAAAAACAAAATAGAGTTCATTCTGCTACCTCAGTCCCTTCAATTTCTACTCAACAACCATTTAGTTACTCCTATAAGAGTCGTACCATTATTGCTTCAGCCCAAGCAGCCTGTACACCTTGTTTGACAGGATGATATTGTGGCTTATAGGACTCACAGCTGGCTGAAGATGCTCATGCCTTTTCTCCCAAAGCAGCCTGCATAGCACCTTTCAACACCCTGAAAGCTAGTTAGCAGCAGGAAAGCTTACAGTTCAGTTCTAGCTTGACCTGTCTTATAGTCAAGGGGTATGGGACCTTCAGCAATGGGGTCTTGTCATCTAGTTCTGGTGAGCAAGTAGGAGTGGCAGGCTTTGCTGTGGGGTGGTCTCTTGGATTTTGCTTACCAATGCTCATAAAGAGGTACCCTGCACCCGGCCCTAGGATTTTAATAACCTATGACTTTTAGGAGAAAATGGATAGGATCCTGATCTCTACTCCCTACATAGGTTTCCATGTTGTTTAGCGCCCTCTGACTCCAGAAGTCTAGGGGTCCTTTTCAGTGCCTTCCAAGTCTTGGGTTAGCCATCTCTGTGTAGGACAATTCGCAAAGTGTTTATTTATAGCCCATGGATTGCCTGTAATTTTTTTTAAAGTAAGGACCTTTAAAATACTGTTTTACTCTCAGTTGTAATCACAGCAAACAAGCTGGATGAGACAAATGGGATAAAAGCATTAAAATCCATCCCTGTGTGTTCGATACCCATCAAAAGAAGAAAACCAGGAAGCTGGGCCATGGTGGTGCACACCTTTAATCCCCGCACTTGGGAGGCAGAGGCAGGCGGATTTCTGAGTTCGAGGCCAGTCTGGTCTACAGAGTGAGTTCCAGGACAGCCAGGGCTACACAGAGAAACCCTGT
>BDUI01002638.1:34448-48553 GCA_002335545.1 Apodemus speciosus | reverse complement strand
AGAAAGAAAGAAAGAAAGAAAGAAAGAAAGAAGAAAACCAGGATACGCCCTCTTTCTGTTGACCTTACTTAATATGAATTTGGTTCTCATGAGCTTCAGGAAAAGCTTTGCGAGTTCAGTGCCTTCTACCACTTAAATGAAGCAAGCATAATGCTAAAATGAGTAATGTCTGGAAAAAAAGAGAAACCAAGACTTAATTGTAACCAAATTCTGAAGGAAAAAGGAAGCATTTGAGTGTAGATTTTCAATATCCTCATTCAAATACACATCCCCAGCCTTCGTCTATTGCCTATAATACAAGTAACAAGTTACTTACTAAAGAATGAAGTGCTTCCTTTAGAAGCGAGAGCTCACTTGGCTGGGAAGTACTACTGTGACTGCTGCCCCTCGGGTTGACCGGTGTGTGTTCTGTTGGGTTTTTCCCCCACTCTGAGAATCTCCTCCTCGGTTGCTGCCTTAGTTCAATAAAAGAGAATTTTTTATTCCGCAGACAAAAACTGTCCCTCTTTTAGATTCCACTCACGGAGCTTGGCAGCTGTTGGTGTGGCCAAGCTGGGCTTCCCAGAGCACACTGAGTGCACCTCTCCTAGGCACTGGTTTTGTTTCGTTTTAGGTTTTGGTGGTAGTGGTGGTAATTTGAGAAACTTATGGACAATCTTCAGGTGGGTTCAACAATACAAAACCAGGGCTAACCCTGGAACAGAAAGTCTGCATTCGACTGTCACCTGGTCATATTTGTTCAATTGCTGGAGAAATGTTTGTCTCCTCTGTCCAGCTATGTCCTGTGGCCATGTGTCCAACATACTATGAATGTAGCTAAATCCTTCTACCACAGGCAGAACCTGGGAACATGATCCCTCTCTCCTAGGTATATGTCACCCATCATGGGTAAAGCTCTTTTAGGATGACTCTGTTACTGCTTCATTTCAGAATTTCTTCTGAAAAATAGAAGTGACCTACCATTTCTGCTTGGCTTCTAATTCTTCCCAAACCTTCTGCAGCTGGAAATTCACTTTTAGAATTATAACTTAATTCCAGAATTCACTTTTCTTTAAATTTTCTTTATCTAAGGTCCTTATATTTTTAACTTAGCTTTTAACTTTTTACAGTATTTTTATTTTTAAATCATAATATAATGACATCATCCATTCCCCCTTGGGAATGATTTTTTTTTTATTTTTTGAAATTAGAATTTGATGACATTATCTTCCTCTTCCCTTTCCTCCCTCCAAAGCCTCCCACATTCCCCTCCTTGCTCTCTTTCAGATTTATGGTCTCTTTTTTCATTAACTGTTAGTGTGTGTATGTGTGTGTGTGTGTGTTTGTGTGCATGTGTGTGTGCATGTGTGTGTTCATGTGTGTGTGTGCATGTGTGTGCATATGTTTGTGTGCATGTGTGTGTGCATGTGTGTGCATGTGTATGTGTATGTTTCTAAATTCATAAGCACAACCTGCCCAGTCTACACGATGTTATTTGTGGGTATGTTTTCAGGACTGACCTGCGTGCTCTTTCCTAAGCAGGATGATTTTACCTCCCAGACAGGAGGGAATGTCCTATAACATTGGCATAAACAAGATGTTTTTAATGGCAGATTCTCTTTAGCAATTTCTTACAGTTCTTCAGAAGTGACACTGACTTTAATATCAATCAGTCCATGGGCTTACACCTACCTTCTCATGGATGATGGCAACCTCCTGGAGTAAGCACAACATAAACCATAAAGGAGACACTGAGCCAAAATACAATCAAAGGAGACTCTGTTAGCCCCAGTTCATCCTGGACAGTGCCCGTGCACTGAAATGCATCTCGAAGTCGCTATGAACACGTTTGAACTTGAACGTACCTGCTTCAGAACTCTCGAGAGTGCTGTGGTGCTGTGTGCCACTGCCAAGTCCTCCAGTGAGGCTAGGATTGGCTAGCATGGACACTCCTTGAAAACACAGATGTCCAAGGGGCTGAATTAGCTACCCTTTGTCTGAGTGAATTCACAGACCCGTCACTCACTCACTGACACCCAAGGCTTCACAGTTCATTTTACTTGAAAATTTATGTGATGAAACATGAACGTAGTATGTTCTTGATAATTTGATTGGCAGGAAGCAGAGAAAAACATTACAAGTTCTGCTTTTTAATAATTGATAATTACCTACATGGATCCACTAAGTTTAGGCACACAATTATATGACTAATTATGTTGAAAATCCAAGTGGATGCTTAAATAGATGACCGTGCCCTGAGGCCTCTCCTATTGTTCCTGCTGTCTCATTTAACCATGCAAATGTTATTAAGCATTCCTGGCTAAAAAATCTTCAAGCTCAAGCAAGTGTAATTTCATAGATAATTATGCATAATCTTGTCACTTTCTATATCCAACACAGAATCTTTCTAAAACTTTCACTTTCTCCTGAGTAGCCTTCTCAGTAAAATGTAATTCATGAAAGATAAGCTAAGGTTATCATCCAGATTGCCTGCTAACTCTTTTGCAAAACTATTTGAAAAAAAAAGAAAAATAAAATAATGCTATCTACAGAAATTAAATATACTTGTGAATGGAAACCTGCATTCGTGAATAAATCAAACTGAAGAGATAACTCAACACTTAGATAGAATTATAATCACACTTAGGGTAACCCAGGTCTGTATAAATATGTATACAGACTTAGCAGCTGGGATATAAGAGAGTGAATCCTAAATAGAATTTCAGGTAGCAAATCTTTCAGGCTTGCATATATCAAATCCAAGATTATGTAACAGTATGAAGTCCATAGGAAAAGGTTTTTAACAATGTATATATTTTGGTGGGTTAGTTTATTGTCATGGGAAATGCCAAGGAAGTTTTACAGTGCAGAGCCCCCCCTGGCGCCATGCCTCACAGAACTGGGTTCTGGTAGCCCCACATCACTCAGATCCCTGGCTCCCAGCATGAAGTGTAGCATGTGCGAAGTGGTTGCGGCTCACAAGAGTTCTGCTCTCTGCTCTCCGTTGTGTAATGGAGGAAAGTGAGTCTCTTCCTGACACATGCAGTGATCATACCTCTCAACCTCCCACCAAGTGTATAAAGTTGGGAGAGAGAGAAGAGAGAGACAGAGATGGAAGAGAGACAGACAGACAAAGAGAGGAGAGAGGGGGGAAGAGAAGAGAGGAGAGAGAGAGAGAGAGAGAGAGACGGGGCATCTGGTTAACAGTTCTTGTAAACCACAGTAAGTGATTTGACTTTTGTTACAAATGTGAGAGGAACTACCCAGAGGTCAGAGGCCACCACACTGGTTGACTTTTCCAATGGACTGGCCGTGCCGCTCTGCAGAAAAGCGGCTGTGACTAGAACACAGGACTGAACCAAACCTTAGACAAGCGCTGTGTGTGCCGCCTGGGGCCTGGGAAGCCGTCTGCCATTCTGCCGTGTAGTCCCCTCATCTCAAGTAGGAGACTGCTAACAATGGTGAAGCAAACAGCACTGGGGTCAGAAGGGTCCCTGGATGAACCAGGACAGTCTGTTGCAATTTCCGTTATACAGGAGTATTTTAAGATGACCTAAGGAAATTTAAAGTTCACACTAGCCCTGGGCAATTTCTCAGGGAGGAATGCAAGGGTGGCTTGTGCCAAGGCTCTGAGGCTGGCATACAGTTACAGTAGATGAGTGTTCTAGGGCCCCAGGAATTAACAGATGCAGGCTTCTAATAGTGAGTTGTATCAGTCTGCTTTTCTGTTCCTCTTTTGATTCTTGTATATGACAACTGTTCTTAAGTTTCTTTACTATGTTGACTGATCACACAGTTAATTTTTCCTTATGACTATAAGCCACTTTACTAAAATATATAAACCCATGTACTAGTTATTAGAACAACGTTTTCTCATCTCCAAACACATTCCTCAGTTAAATGTATATAGCTCTTTGCGTCTTGGTGATATCTCTACACTGCACCTCCCTCAAAAGGACGGCAGATCGGTTCTGTAGTTCACACGTGAGATGTGGCAAGGCCCTCCGGTCGCTGCCTTTGTTCGCACAGTGTCTGCCTTAGATGCTCAAGCGTCTCCTCTTTTTTGCACTCAGAGTCCATCTGAGGGTGGTGTAGGCTACACTTGCCACCTCTGGGTCCAACCCTGAGCCACTGCTTGCCATGTCCCGATGTAGCTAACATGATTTGCTTTCTGTTACATAGTCGCGCGCACGCGCACACACACACACACACACACACACACACACACACACACACACACACACACACACACACACACACACACACCCCGAAGCTGCTCTGCCCTTTCGACTGTGGCTGGATATGATGTTTGCCATGCCACACTTGTGAGTGGTAGCCGACATACCAGTTCCAGCAGCCAGGCCTCTATCCCCCTGCTCTGCACGCAGGGTTTTCTTGTCATGACATGTATTCCCTTTAGATGCATTCTGGACACAAGGGGCTCCATGGCTCCTTTACAAAATGATTTTCCAAATACCAGTGATTGTGAAATGAAACACGAGACATGGGAAGCCCCACGGAGAAGCTACATTAGAGCCAGTGAGACGGCCCAGTGCTAACAGTAAGGTGCTTGCCGCCAAGCCCAACTTCCTGAGTTCAATCCCTGGAACCTATAGATTGAAAGGAGAGTATTCCTGGGAGTTGTCTTCTGACCTCCACATGTGTGCTATGGTACACACATACAAACAAACAAACACATACACACATACACACACACACACACACAATGCACACACTATACACTAAATAAATATTTAAAACCCCAACATCATACATCACATGCTTACAAAATGAGGCTCCAGCCCCACTCATTGGTGTTGGTATCAGGACCTCCGAGATATGTGACATCACAGGCAACAGTGTGACATATGTGTTTGTTGCCAGGGCAGCAGCCACCATGTTCCCAGAATCCATTGGGCTCACCTTTACCTGTGACCATGTCACCATCCACATATTTAAAAGTAGCACCTCTCTCTCTGTCTCTCTGTCTCTCTCTCTCTGTCACTCTCTCTCTCTCTGTCACTCTCTCTCTCTGTCACTCTCTCTCTCTGTCTCTCTCTCCATCTCTCTCTTCCCCTCTTCTCCTCTTCTCTTTCCACTGCCACCTTTGCCCCTTCCCTCCTCAATAAACCCCATGTGGGACCGTTTGACCTGGTATGGTCTCTCTGCTGCTGCTGCTGCTGCAGCCATTCACCGACCCTGCCGCCACAGTGGCCCGCCAGTCCTAACAATTGGATGTTTGTAAAGAATGGGGTTTAATTCCTCATGCTATAAAGTCATCCTGTAAAATATTGTCCAACTTTATATTTGCTTTACCTGTGGCTGCAATAATACTTATACTATGTATGTGCTCTCCTCATAAGGTGATCACTGTAGCAAAGTGTATGACAGAGGCACAGTCCTCGTCCCTTGGCCAAAGCAAAATATATGTACGTGAAAAGAAGCATGTCCTTTCCGTTCAGCTTTGAACCACAAAGGGGCCAGATTTCTCATGTTTTCCAGGGGCAACATGGGGTTAAGGTGGACTCCATTTCAGGAAGTGTTTTGACTCACTCCACTGCTGCAAAAGGCTTCATCGTCCCAGCTAATGACTTGTAGGTACTGAATCCTCAGGTCTCTCAGGTGGGTTCAGTCGATCAGTCTCAGCAGCATGATGAAAAGGTTGAGATAAAATAAACTGACAGTTGCTACTCATCGCAGGCAGCAAGCTGCACCCAGGCAGCTGAGACCCTGGGAGCCCTCTTTCTTAAACAAAGGCTTCCACCACAATGAGCAATGAACTCAAAAAAAAAAAAAATCCAGAACTGAGGGCAGATTGGCAGCTGGTGACCGGCAGGAGGAAGGGAACTAGAAAACACAGCAATTGTTGGCTAATTAGAAGCCATTCCCACCTACTTAATACCAACCCATTAGGCAGGACACACTCTCCTCTCTCTCCCCGCTACACTTGACATTATACTCTGAGCAGTGCCCTGCCGGCTCCTCTGCCCACAGATGAGCGCACTGCCAGTTTAAGAATGCAGTAATTGATTTGGGACACTGGACTGCAGCTTTCACGGCCCATTTTCAGAAGATACTAATGTAGCCTTGGCAAGGCCCAGATAAAGCAGTCAGACCTGTAAACTGACAGCTGTCAAAAACCAACACGTACAGGAGAAAACCTCAGTATACTGGACTTATTTGAGCCCAAGCAAACAATTGTGTAAACCAATTTCTCCAGTTTCGTGAGTAGGACTCAAATATTCAGCTTAAATACCTGATCTATAGGCTATCTCTAAATACACACACACACATACACACACACACACACACACACACACACACACACACACACATTTTTAAGACAGTGTGAAAATTCTAACAGGTGAATGTTCAACTAGCTCACATAACATTTTGAACAGCATTTTTGAGTTCTGTTCCATTTTTAAGTTTTTGGGGAATAAATTTCAAACCCAACTGAAGTGCTAAGCTATATCCGGATGCAGTAAGACACCGTGCGCATACACAGGTCTCCACGTTGTTTAAAAGTTCTGCGTCCCATCCAGATAAACTTGGAGATGCTCACACATGCTGTGTCCTGGGTCTTAACTGGCAGGCACTGCCCTCTCCTGTTAATATGCAATTCTCAGTTCTTTGATTTTTTTTCTTACAAAAGACATTGTTTTCCTGAGTTTACATATCAGCTTCTACATTTTATGCAGATTTTTCAGATGATTGATTGATTCTTTTGCACTTGTTTTCACTATTTCCAGGAAATAGCACGTAGTACTGGTCAAAATGTCTACAGGTATTAGAATAAGCAATAGAAGCAAAAGGATGTTTTTCTCTGAAGATGAAGCAAGACAACCAGAAGAGTTGGGGAACCTATAGAATCTCAGACGCTGAAGACTGGGCTCTTTTTTAGGATAGTTGCTATGGGAGGTGCCTGGAGAGCTCAGGGGACCACCAGCAATGGGGACATTCTGGAAATGAAGATTTGTCAGTGGACATCAGATACCATCCCATATCTACCTCCCCAGCACAGTAATTACCTGTACACGTCACCATGCCAATCCTTTCCCGTGAGTGTTGTATTTCACCAGGGATTGTGCAGAGGTCATCATGCCTATATGGCAAAACTCTACTGCCTCGGCCATCTCACTGGCTGGCCATCTATCTCAGCCTCCCTAAAGCTGTGACCCTTTAATACACTGCCACATGTGGTGACTCCCAGCCATAAAATTGTTTCCTTTGCTACTTCATAACTGTAATTTTGCTACCGTTATACATCATAATATAGTATCTGCATTTTCCATGGTCTTAAGTGACCACTGTGGAAGAGTAATTTGACCTCTAAAGGGGTTCTGACCCACAGATTGAGAAACGCTGTTCTAAGTGCTCTTTTTTTTTTAACTAGTGTGAGTGGAATGGATTTGTTTCTACAAATTGACTTGATATTCATTTAAAGCACATATTCCACACCTAGGCTTATTGCAAAGAGCATTACCTGGCAGCTCCATGCTTTTCTAGGGAAACAGACACCACGTCCTTCCGCACTCATTACACCTCACACACACCCACAGACACAGTGCAGCAGAGGGGTCGAGGGGAACCATCTTCCTTTAACACCATGGCCTGGTGTCTTCTCAGATAATCTTAAGTAGCATAAAGGTTTGAAAGCAACTCACCAAAAAGCTCTCCTTTTGTCCCAAATAGTTTATTATCCTTGAAAGTATGTGAGAGGTACATATGTGCACACACACATCTATGAGAGGTACATATGTGTGCACACACATCTGTTCTTTAATAACAATGTTGGAATGAATGTAATTTTCTCAGTTATACCCATTTACTGACCTTCAATGAATTGTTTAAACTCTGACTTTAGATTTGTCATTTAAAAAAAAAAGTACTGCTATTACTTTACATAAAATTAAATGGTAATGATTTTATCTGACCACAATCTTGGTTCTGCAAACAGACAGCTCTAAAGGTAAACAAAAACCATTGGAAATGATTTTAAGAACTATAAAAAAAGAAGTTTGATCATTTGGAAAACATGACACACGACTCATCAGACTGTGGGAAAGGAAGGTTCTCTAATGACCCAATAACTGTGTCCAAAGAGGCATCATTAAGCAAAGGAGACTCTAACAGCTGTTCTCCTCTCTTCCCAGGATGCTGCTGAAGCAAGCAGACTGACAATTACAGCACAACAGGCTCTCTCTCTCTCTCTCTCTCTCTCTCTCTCTCTCTCTCTCTCTCGTTTATTATTAGAGTGTAGAAATCCCTTGCTGCTGCCCATCTGTCAGATGTTGGTGGTGGCTTCAACCAGATTCAACCAGCTTCAACCAGCCCAACCTGTTCTTTCTGCTATTGCTGTCTTTCATAGATGTATATATTTGCCCCACAAAGTCAGGAAGTGATTGGAAATAGTAGTGTCTCTTCACTCTCTCCCCCATCTGCCTCAACCACATAGAAACATTTTAATTTAGTTAATCTGTCTAAGAGAAAATCTAAGGAAACACTCATGTAGAACTCTAGTAAGACAAAAGGCCCTGATTTCCAACCTGCCCTTCATTGGAAAGATGGAAGAACAAACTTAGCAAAGAAGAGGTATACTAGTGCCCTTGTCTGCTGAGGCAGCCACCTAGCTCCCTCCTGAGAACCCACTCTTGACACCAGCTTGAAAGTTGGGATTTCAACTTTGTTTCTAAGGACAGGAGCATTGAGGTCACATCTCCTGCCAAGGACAGGTAGATGGCCAGGTGAGCACTCAAAGGCCCTTCAGAGCCATGCCCACAACCTCCCAAACTATATCTGCCGTTTCCCAGGTTTCGTTTTGTTGTTGGTACTTACTAAGATAAATTTAAGTTACTGAAAATGTTTACCATCTGTCTTCTCAAAAGATGCTGGAAAATAATGGGAGGTGGTATTGCTGTGTGATATTTTTGTGTATATGATGTGGTTTAATACCATGTCTCTTTATTACATAGCAAATAGAACAGTGAATATAGGACATACAAAATGTGTGGAATTGTGTACATTATTATACAAAATGTCTGTTTATAGACTGTGTCATGATGTACTATACTATAACTGAGATTTCCATCCTTTCTCAGTAGAGATAGCTGACTTAAGCACCTGTGTTAGTGGCTGAATCTCTTTTCTTGAGTCTTGAGGATGGTTAAGGATTATACATTGTAAGTTACCAGTTATATACATTGATAAAGGTCTTTTTGAAATTTCACTGATCTGTAGGCCTATCTTTCTCTTTTTCTCTTAAAAAGAAATAATGAAATTTGTTAACCTTGCCAGGCTCTAGCCTGAGACATGGTACTATTTTTGCAAGTGTAGAAGGTAAATATCACAATTTCCTATGTTAGTAAAACTACAAGGGCCCTTCTCTCCCTGCCTGGAGGCCCTAAATGAGCATCATCTGAGCTTCAGATCTGGCACATTTCAGAAATCCAACCATGAGGAAAGAGTGAAACGTCAAATCCTTGTACTCACGGATGCCCAGCTTGAAAACACATGCTAGGAAGGGCATGTCAAAATACCGTGTAAAGACTGTACTTTCTGCATAAAGATACCGTAGGAAGGAGAATTGTAAGAAAGAAAAGTATCGTTGTGGAAAAGGAGGAGGGCAAGGAACAGAGAAGCATCTTCCATGTGTGCTGAGTAACTCTCAGGAATCGATTATGGAATGAATAGGCGGTGGCCCGCCGTCACCCCAGGAGGCCCGTGATAAAGGTGCTGCGCTCAGATGCTGTCGGGCAGAGCCCGCATCTCCACAGTCCCTGCAGCCTCCGGGGTGCGTGGCACTGCCCAGGACATGCTCGCCTGCTGGTCTTGAGGTTCGCCTGTGGCTTTTGTTTTGTATTTTTGTTCTCTGAAAATTAAAACTCAAGGTTTCCCCTTCACTGCTGGAATCTTTATCGAGTTCACTTTTACCCCCACATCTTCTTTCTGTGAGTCTTGGAGAGTCCCTAAATAGTCTCCGCATGCATAAAATGACTTTTGCAGCGTTTCCTGGCACACAGCCGCGTAGATTTCATTTCCTCGAGATACCAAAGGCAAAGCACTTCCAAGTGCTGCTGTGATAAAATTTCATTTTCTGGTCGTCCTACACTGCAGGTGAATAAGTTGAGCTAATGCAGTATCGGAATAGCATGCTTCTGGCTTCACCTGTAATGAAGTTCTACCAAACCCCAAATAGAGAGAATTTGTCTTATATAGTGCTCACTTGTATTGAATAAATCTTTCATGTCACAGACCACACATTAATTTTATTCTACAGATTGGCACATGCAATTCAGGATTTTAATCTTAAACCCCAAATCTATTTTTTCCACTATCTTATGTTTTGGGGTATGAGGCTAGGCCGTATGTTTTATTTGTGGTTTCCAAATCTCAGCTTCAGAATTCTTTTTAGAAAGAAACTTTCAGTGACTAACTTAATTTTCTTATGTCTATGCTTGATTCTCTAGTTAGCTCGCTTACAGATGAGGTTATCAAACTATTCATATTGTTTGCATGCCTTGCWTGGGGTGGGGGCAAGTCCTGTCCTGCTGTGGTATCTGAACTAGCAGTTCCGGTCGCACACAGTGATCAGTTTGTTCTGTCGCACTTTCTTCTGGAGTTATAGTGGCAGGTGCATTTCTGAACAAAGTTGCTAGGGCATTTTGATGCTTATGAGACACACACAAATTCACAAACTCTGATCAGTTGGGAAGGAAACAAGAAGTTATCTATAGGGAGATGCAAAGCTATGGATTCTAATCGCAACCCACCATCATTGGCCATCTGATCTTTATTTTCTGACTTGTCAGCTGAGTAAATCATTCATATTCACTGGGTGGACAGGGAGGGAGTCTGAGAGACTCGGCTCCTGAGTGTGCTGTGGTTCCGAGTGGTGGGACAGTTAGGTAGAGAGGTGGGGACGACCTCACCTGATCAAGGGGCATGGCCTTGGAGGAGGTTAACACGGTTCTCTTAGGCCACAATTAGTTCAATGAAGAGTGAGCTGATATATATATATATATATATATATATTAAAATTAAGAAAAAGCAAACTTGGCTGCTGTGTCGCCAGCTTCCTGTCTCACTGGGCCATCTTTCCCTCTCATGTGTGTTCCCACCGTGACTCCATTTGCCATGATCTGATGCAGTCCAGATGGGTCTTTATCAGAAGCTTAAACAATACAGTCCCAAAATATTGCTTCTTATGAAGAACCCAGCCTTTGGTAACTTTTAATTATTTCTTTTATTTTTGGAGATTCTAATATAACTAATTATATCATTTCCCTTTCCTTTTCATCTCTCCAAACCCACATACCCCTCCTTGCTCTCTTTCAAAGTCAAAGTCTCTTTTTTATTCCTTGTTTTACATATAATAYACACATATGTACAAACATACATACATATATTCCTAAATATGTAAATGCAACTTGCTCAGCCTTAGAATGCTACTTGTGTATGTTTTCAGGCTGAGCAGTTGGCATTGGATAACCTCTTGGTGAGCTCTTCCCTGGGGAGGACTGTGTCTCCTGCTCTCAGTGCTCCTTAGTTGCCAATGGTTCATTACATATGGTTGATTGACTATTATAGCAACAGAAAACGCACTAATACAGAAACACTGAAACAAGTAAGCATGAGAACCTCGGAATTATGATAATCTGTACACACGTTAAGGAAATATTTTTCACAAGTTTAAGGGATAGCTCCTAGAAGAAGCAAATGGAGAGTGTTCCTTTGCAGTTTGTGTTTGTGATGCGTTTTAGCAATTCAAGATGAAATGGAAAAAACGAAGGTCCTTGTAACACACGCATGCACACAAACACTGCATGAGACTCAGAAAGGGCCGTTCCTCCGCTCACCGTCTGTCCTAAAGATACACAGGCTGATGCGTTGCCCAGATCCCCCGCGACTCCTCCATGACACCACGACCTTCCCATACATGTGCTCCCCAGAAGCCCTGTGAAA
Organism: Apodemus speciosus; assembly: GCA_002335545.1. Classification (NCBI taxonomy): domain Eukaryota; kingdom Metazoa; phylum Chordata; class Mammalia; order Rodentia; family Muridae; genus Apodemus; species Apodemus speciosus. The sequence goes on along the minus strand of BDUI01002638.1, from coordinate 36,610 downwards.
AGGTTACACAGAGCTCAGCTGGGGAAGAAGCATAGGTTTTAGCAAATTTGGAAAAACGTGGGAATTTTATAATTCTAAAACTTCCCTTTTACAACTATTTAAATTTAATTGAAATATTTGCAAAGATGTACCACAAACTGTAATGTCACACTTATTTCAAGTGGGGGGAGTGGTTTAGAAGATAGTAAATAACTGTTTTTAAACAGTATTTTCCTTTTATCTTCTTTACTGAAAATTGATACTACTTTTATCTTACTTAAATGGTCTTTGCTTTCTTTCAGGGCTAAAAATTTTTGTTAGGGTTGTGTGTACTATCTCTGACACTTCATAAGTTCATAAAAATATGCATAATAGTTTCAAATTGTAAAATGGTACAATTTTTGAGAATCTGCACAGGTCTAGAATTCCAAGTAGCTATAAATGTCATTACTAAGCCCAGGTGAGGATAACATATAACATTTTATCAGCCAAAAAGATTGTTTGAATTTAAGATCCGCTTTCTAACCCTAGCCTTCCTTATAAGGGACTCTAAAGGCAGGAGAAATAGCTGGTGGTTCAAGTCTACATGAAAACCTATGAATTCAGTCTGCTTTTTGACTAGCTTCCAGGTTAGTCTTCCATTAAGTGGAGATTCAGAACCAATGTAAAGGAAGTAAAATGAGCCATTGGCAGCCTCCCCACAGCCGGGAGCCAGTGGCCAGGGGATGAACGGGGTGATGGCCAGACGCAGCCACGAGGCACCTAATCTCCCTAATTAGAACCTGGTCTGAAACCCCAGACTATAGCAGCCCATTGTGACAAAGATAAAGCAGATAATCTAGTCATCTGCTTTTATTTAAAAATCATCTAGGCAATTGGCTAAGTATTAAAACCAGTGCTATAGCTCTGAGATTTTTAGCAATGGAGCCAATTTAAAAAGATGCCTTATACCTTGCTTGAATTCAGTTTATAACATACTTCAAAAGCTGTCCATAAGCTTATGCAAATGTCTTTTCAAATGTCTGGATTATGTTCTTAAGCTATAGCTAAACACTAGGAAAAGTAAAAATGATTCAGAAAAAGTTGGAGATTATTTGGAAGAAAGTGAACAATAGAGGAAACAGCACAAACTTTAACTAGATAGTAATATCCACTAACAGTGCCAAAATTAATTATTACCAAATCCTTTTCTAAACTGTTGACACAATAATTGTGAAATTAGATGTTCATTTGGTTTCTGTATACTATCTTTAAATTAACTCTTAGCAAGTTGTAGCGGGACCAAGCTCCTCCCCCACTGTTCAGAGCAGTTCTCCACAAGAAAGTCTGAAACAGCGTCCCTAAATGCTTCTGTGTGCTTGCTCGGTTTCTCATCACTTCTGACAACAAACTCAGCATTATAAAGTTCATTTTCTCCCAGATGCAGAAATATATATCCGTGTACATGCAGGACACCAACACTAGACATGATTAAGCTGGAAACAGCAGGATGGAAGTCGCTGCTTGGGTTTCTTTGTTTTGTTTCTATGGTTCTGGGAATGACACCAGGACTTTCCGCCACAGAGTGCCGCCTCCACCCTGGGAGCTGCTGTTTGGCGTACTCGCACATGCGGATGCTTCTTGGCTGAAGTCTGTCAGAACAGAAGCACGCCAAACCCCGAGTGCAAAGTGGAGAGGAGACATTTCCGCTTAATTCCTACCAAATGAAAAATGAATAGGAAAAAGGTTAAACAACATACTGAAATTGTCCCTCTGAAAATTTGGCTGCCAACAGGGTAGTAACACCAACTACCTCTCAGGTAGAGAGGAACAGAGAGATCTGAGACATGTTTGTGTTCAGGACTGAGACGTTCTGAGGGATCACATTCAAGACGGAGTGGGGCGGAGGGTATACTTGATGCATAGCACTGAGATGTGTGATACTTCATGAAATAAGCCTGAGAGTATAACTAGAAAAGAAAGATACTAGCCGGGTGGTGGTGGCGCACGCCTGTAATCCCTGCACTTGGGAGGCAGAGGCAGGCGGATTTCTGAGTCTGGTCTACAGAGTGAGTTCCAGGACAGCCAGGGCTACACAAAGAGGCCCTGTCTCGGAAGAAAGAAAGAAAGAAAGAAAGAAAGAAAGAAAGAAAGAAAGAAAGAAAGAAAGAAAGAAAGAAAGAAAGAAAGAAAGAAAGAGAGAG
>BDUI01002638.1:19411-34407 GCA_002335545.1 Apodemus speciosus | reverse complement strand
AAGAAAGAAAGAAAGAAAGAAAGAAAGAAAGAAAGAAAGAAAGAAAGAAAGAAAGAGAGAGAGAAAGAGAGAGAGAGAGAGAGAGAGAAAGAGAGAAAGAGAGAAAGAGAGAAAGAAGGAGAGAGAGAAAGAAAGAGAGAGAGAGAGAAAGAAAGGTAGGTAGATAGATAGATAGATAGATAGATAGATAGATAGATAGATAGATAGATAGATAGATAGATAGATAGATGGTGTTCTGACTTGTGTTCCTGAGCAGGCGAATGTGGCAGCTCACCATGAAAATCGTTGCCACCAAGGAGCATTTTATACCCACTGAAGTATGGTGAGTGTTTCAAATCTTCCAAAATGCAGAGCTTCACTGAAAACAACGCAGAGTCCTAAAGCACAGTGCGTCTGCATGCTTACAAACGCGGAGAAGTCAGCTTGGTTTCAGAGGAGAGACTAGCACAGGGGAAGGGGGAATGTCCCAGAGCTGATGGCTGGGGGCTGGCCAAAGCACCAATGGAGAGGGAAGAAATTATGGTTAAAGAGAGGAGAGACTCACGGGCGAAGTGTCCCTGGTGAGGCTGCAGAAGGAAAGGCTGTAGGCTTGAGTGTGGACATGCCCCCCTTCACACAGAAAGGCAGGCGCAAGGCGAGCCAGGGCAGCTGACAGACTGGGAGTTTCTCAAAGTCAACTTTCAAACACTTCAGCTACCACAGGGCAGCAGGAAAAGCATCACCGTGGAGATCAGACTGAGAGACAAAAAGAGTGGCCAGTCTGCTTTCTGCTACTTCGTCAAGAGCTTGAGACAACCCGCGTATGAAGAGAAGAGCGTTGTTTGTGTTCACAGTTCTGAAGGCTCCATCCATGGCCAGGCAGATGCTGCTGTTAAGGCCCAGCCAGGCTTGAAGGGTGGGGGAAGGGAGCACATCGTGGCAGGAGCTCTAGGTGGGAAAACTCATTCATCTCATGGCCAGGGAGCAGATGGGCAGAAGAGGAAGAGTCCAGAACCCTACAGTCCCCTTAAAGGACAGATGGCCTAAATCACCCAAGGACTTCCCCTTTAGATGGATGACACGCAAGGTCCAAACTGTGGCAGACACAATCGTCTTCTAAAATGAAAGGGAATGTGTGCTGGGTCAGTAGATGGCTGTTCCAGAGTCAAGCTAAGGGCACTTGAGACAGTGTCCACTGATTACAGGAAGATCGCTCATGCTGGGGCTCTTCTCCACCAAGTGAAGATATCCAGACCAGAGTAGCTTTGGGCTTATTACGTTAGTATTCAAACACCAAAAGAACAAATCAGAGCTCACACCAACAGGAAAATAATATGGTAAACAATGAAATGTAGAAGCAATCTTAATAAAACCCTCATGGATATGCTAACCATCGGATGGGATCCGGTTCAATGGAAAACTGATGAAGGAAAGAAGTGTGCCTTTAAAACTGGAGCATGACAACGGACAAAAGGAAAGACGTCAGGACAGAGTTACCATCGAAGTCAGAGTAAACACACAACACAGGCTGGAGAGATGGCTCCGCCATTAGGGAGCACTCACTACTTTCGCAGAGGGCCGAGGTGTGCTTCCCAGAACCTACATGGCAGCTCACAACCATCCTTAGGTCCAGGTCTAAGGAATCTAACAGATTCTTCTAGCTCTGTGGGCACCAGACACATACATGCTGCACATATATATGTGCATACATACATGCATACATACATACGTACAGGCAAAATGCAGATACAAATAAAAATGAATAATCCCTTTTAAAACAAAGTAAAAATATCTGTGACACAAAACTTGAAGAGATACATCATGAGAAAATAGGAGAGAAGCAACACCCAATAGCTCAGTGGTTAAGAATGAGAAGAGCCGAGAAATGAGGTTCACAGCACAGTCAAAAAATCCACAATTTGGAAACCTCAGAGTAGAACTGCAGAACTTCAAGGAGAGCAAAAGATCTTAATAGTAGCCAGAAGGCGAAGACTTTACTAGAGCACTACAAGATGACACGCTATCAAATGACAGTAATGCAGGTAAGGACATGGACCTTGCTCTAACAAGAGAAGTCACAATCAACCCTGAATCGTAAACACAGAAAACCTTAGGACCATGGACAGGATAAAGACATTTGCAGAAAAACAAGCTGGCTCACAGTGTAAACCTCACTGAAGTAGATTCTAAAATGATTACTGGAGGACAACAGAATCATGGAGGATAGGTCTAAGATGAATTTCAGGGTGGTGAGAAAAAGGAAAAAAACAAATCTAAAGTAAATATGGACAGTCGATAAATGCTCCCATACAAAGAAGCCGTGAAATCTAATCCATTGGGCTTTAAAAAATGGTGGAAACTGATTTGCTTGGCCAGTAACAAGTGGTCATGTGCATTCAGAGAACATTATACAGACTGAGCAGCTTGTGTTTACACAGAGTGGAGAAATCCCACTAGCATGTTATTTAAAATTTTGGTAAAATTTTAGATATGCCAAGATTACCTAGAAATTTCAAAGGCACCATGTGTAGGGAGCAACAGTGCCAAGATCAAGTACAACAAAAGAAATTTATCCTTGTGTGTGTGCGTGTGCATGCGTGTGCGCGTGCGTGCCTGCATGTGTGTGTGCGCGTGTGTGTGCATGCGTGTGTGTGCGCGCGTGCGTGCGTGCGTGCGTGCGTGCGTGTGTGTGTGTGTGTGTGTGTGTGTGTGTGTGTGTGTTAACAATGTCTTTAAAAGCCATGAATTTGAGAAACAGCCAGGGGAATACATCCAAAGGGTTGGGGGAGAAGGAAGGAGGGAAAAGATGCAGTTCTAATATATATAAAGCAGTAGGGACCGTCCAGGTCAGTGGTTCTCATTCTGTGGATCACAAACCCTTTGGGGGTCAAACTTTCATGAGGGTTGCCTAAAAGAGTTGGAAAAACAGGTATTTGTATTACAATGCATAACAGTAACAAAATTACAGTTATGAAGGAGCAACAAAATAGTCTCATGGTTGGGGTTACCACATCATGAGGAACTGTATTTGTTACACTGTGTCTGTTGTGGGCCACAAGGAAAGGAGAGAGAAAACACCAGCTGGCTCCTGAAACAACAAAATCTTTTATTATTCCCACCGCATATACAGAGTGGCTGATGGATCCCAGCCACCAGACAAGAACTCCAGTCTCCTTTCTTCCGGCAGCCCTGAGTAGGGGCTGAAGCAGGATTTATAACCACAAAAACCTCAAGCCTCTGGGCCAAGTTACAATTATAATTTTTCACCAATCAGAACTCGGGGATTAGGGACTTTCCCCAGGGTTCCATCATTGTCAACTGACATTGACTCAAACCAATCAAATCCATTTGTTCTTTCTGTTCTTATGTAGAGTCATTATGTTTTGTGTAACTATCAGTGCTTAAAGAGGCGGTTGTCAGCTCAGGTAAAGTGGAGTCTGAAGTCAAAAAGGCAGAACTTAAGACAAGTTCCTTTTATCTGCTCCCAATGGTATTAATGGGTTGCACCATTAGGAAGCCTGAGAACCATGGGTCTCTGTGATAATAACAAACACACAAGAGACATTTTGAAAAGCTGGCACCCAGAAAATAATCCTTAACAGAATATATGCAACTTGTATCAAATGATTCTATCTAAAATGGAATTAAAATGCTTCAAACCATCATTTGATTAAAAATAAATAAATATGTCCTCAAAAGAYGGCCCAAAGGAAGTAAGAAAATTCCTAGAATTGAATCGATCTGAAGATATTAAAATAGCAAAAGCAGTAAAACAGCTAACTAAAGCAATTCTTGACAGATTATTAAAACTCTATATAAATATTGGTAGTAAAGTAGTATACAAATAAATGCACTAAATTGGGGTAATGGCACAATTCTAAAGGAAAAGAGAGAGGAGAGGTAAAGCAAAAGATCACACTGAAGGACATCCATTCATGTTGAAGAGGAACCTGTAATGGGTGCCACTCAGATGTGCGTGGCTTAGAGTCCGCGGACGCCGATCCCCATGGCTCCTGTCCGCCTCCCTTCTCCACTAAAGTGCTTCACAACCATCTGAAGAACAATGGCACCTTTCTGACTTTACCCAGCAAACTTCTCTTGATTATACATCCTTCTAGTTTCCAAAAGCAACAGAATGGGACCATCTTCACATTTGTCTCTTCTCTCACCCCACATCCAGTTAATGCGCAAAGCACACCCGCTGGCCAGCCCATTGCTTAGGTATTACAGGATCTTTTGTAATGCAGAGACCCTCAAAAGCATACTGTTAACCATTTTGGTGAACTTTTAGGCATGCCCAAGGTTAGCAAAAGTGTCAAAGGTGCTAAGTGGGGTGTGGCAGGGCCAGACTTAGAAAACTACAGCAGAAAAAGAGGATGGCCCATGAGGTGCAGATAAACGCATCACAAACAGCGTTGTGGAAAGCAACACCAAGCCACTGGAGGGTTATATCAGAACATCCTCTATGCTTCTAGGAGTGTCCTAGGCATTACGATGCAAACCTCTTTTCTTTTCCCATGTTACAACTTCTCTGTTTGAATAAGAAATATTTAGAGTGCAAATAGGTTCTCAAAAAAAATTTAGAAAGTAAAAATGGAAGCAAACTTTAGCAAGCAAAGACACTTTTGCCGATAAGCTTGCCAATCTGAATTTATTCCCCAGGACCCATAGAACAGAAGAAAAAACCAGCTCCTAAAGGTAGACCTGTGACTTCTGCAAGTACACTGTGGCATGTTCACAGGTATACACACACAAAGTCTCGAATGTGTGAGCACTCACAGAGAGAGACACACACTCAYACACCCAATGAGTGAATGAATGAATAAATTCAATTTTAAAAGAACTGCCTAAGACACATAAACAAGAATGGTGTAAACTCCTTCCTAATTAAATAAAAGGGAGAGAGGATCGCTGTGGGACAGGGACATCAATTTGAGTCTCTGGGTCCTGGCTCTGAGTTAGATGAGTCAATGGAAGATTCTGTGTCTGTTTCCCCCTGTGTAGGCAGGAAGCAGACTTTCTGTAACCTCAGAAGTACCTCCTTACAGAGGCCAGGATGCTCAGAGATGAGCTAAGAATAGAGTATTCTATTTATTCATCCAGGAAAGATGAAGAATGAAGAGCAAACCAAAAACGTAATTTGAAATAAATTTTTCATCATATATGTTGAAAGAAGGCATTTTCATGTCCTATCTCTGCAAGGTCTCTCATGACAAGAATGGCCTGGGACACTTGAAGGACAGTCTGAGAAAGACCTGCCATTTCTATCTTAGTCCTGTGTTCTTCCTGCCTACATCTATCTCCCTGGAGGACTGTTTAGGCAACAAATCTCCTTTATCCTTTCCACGGTTAAGTCTTGCAATGTGAGAGAATACAGTTTAAGCTATACACACTTAAAACCTTGCGACTTCCTAGGAATGTAACTCTGAGAGAACACCTGCCTAGTATGCGTGAAGCCCTAGGTCCAAAGCTCAGTACCAAAAATTAGCAATAACAACAACAACAAAAATGTATGTCTTAAAATACAAAAAGTAGGAAATCTCTTTTAAAAGAAAATACTAACCAAATGAGCAATTTCCAAAAATAATGAATGGGCTATAAAGCATTTATTAATAACTTCGCATTCGAGGAGATATTTTTAATGTTTTGCAATCTTGCTACTACTTATCTTTACACATCACTCTGGCAGACATGTCTGTCTGTTTTGTTTCAAACAGCATGAAACCTTTGAAACTCGTCATAAAACTGACAACCAAAGTCCATGCGTTTCTTAATCAAGAAAGCTTTGCTTTTTGCTGTCAGGCATATTCACACAATGTGCCTGTAAGGCCTTTTCCCTCATCCAAGATTATGATTAGTCTATTTAATCAATGGTTACTGTCCTTATTAGAGCATCAACAAATCAGGGCACCATGTACTAATTGGACATAATAACAGATAAGACTTTAGCACTAATAACAAAATAATGACTGAGATTTATGGGGCCCTTGCAACTCCAGGCTCAGCCGGATGCTTAGCAATTTGCAGGCATCATTGTCTCTTCCTCCAAAGACATGGTGCTGATTATAGGTGGGGTGCCTGCTCTTCTCTAATGTGCAGGGTTTGGATGTACGTAGCGACTAAACACAGCTTCGGTCCACTGCTCCCCCTTACACTCTAAAGAACCAAGGCTCAGCCGTAGGAGGCCATGTACTGGGGTCCGACTGAGCAGATATCTGGCCCTAAGCTAATTTGTAAATCTATTCTTAGAACTACCATTTAGGCCCACTTTATCCTTATTCCCAAATGTTCTAACTAGAACCTACGCTTTTACAAGCCTATTTAACTTTGAACAAACTGAAGTTTAGGATTGAACTAAATGTGTTTCTGGGAAGGCATGAAATCAAAGAAATTACAGGGCCACTCAAGGAAGTACTTTCTTACACCTGAAAGAGCCTCTGGAGATATGTCACTTGCCCATCAAGGTCGCCATGGAGTCCTGGTGTTAAGGAAGGGTGATCTGATACTCAGCGTGCATTCCCTGCCTGTCTGAGTCCAGGAGCCTTTTTGAAACATAGACTCTCAGGTTCCCCCAGATCTGCTGACCACAGTCTGCTTTTTAACAAGATCCCTGGACCCTCTGCCCTGACTGCACCTTTAAACCCTCTACAACTCCTGCATGCAAGACAGTGACTATTGAGGACGATAATATAGTGGATACATTTTTAAAACTAGAAGAAATCTGAATGCTTTCATTACAAAAGATACATGTTGGAGGAAAAAGGTATGCTCATCCTAACTTGCATATTATATAATATGTGCATGTGTCAAAAATATCAGGGGGTACCCTATAACTTTATGTTAAAAAAAAAGATGAAGCGACTTCACACCAAGGGATTTGGGCTTTGAACTGAGCGGCATTGCAACAATGTATCAGCTTCCCCTAGTGCATCAAGGAGAAAACCGGAACCGAAAGCCTCTTTAATAATAAGCCTGCAGACCCTTTCCCTGGTGCCCATACTGATTTAAGCAATCAGCTAACTGTTCTAGAGCTACCTTGTAACTCCTCAATAGAAACACTGTGCATTCTGCCTGCTCCAAAGGACCTGTAGAAAACAGATACTAAAAGCTCTGCAAACTCTGAAACACAACCACAAACTATTATTTTTGATGCACATAGCCACCCATGTAATCTCTAAATTCGCCATTTAAGCATCAACATTGCCTGACTTTAAATGCCATAAAAATGTGTAGTGTCATGTTGCCCAGAAAATCAGAAATCATGAAGACAACCAAAGATATGCAAGCTCTTTTAACTATGTAAGTACCAACAGAGTACTGTCAGAACTAAACCCAGTTCCCATGCACTGCCAAACAGCATTAATCTTTAGCCCAATGCCACTGAGTGTCGCTAAGAAGGTAACTGGATCTGGGCAGCCCATGAAGCTGCCCAACACACTCACCTAGGGCTGCTTGAAGCACAGTAGGCTTCCATTATATATAATGTATCTTTGAATATACAGCTTTCTTCTGGTGCTATGAAAAATAGATACTTTGTCTCTGTTTTAATATCTAAATGCCTTATTTGACCAATGGCTGGCCCTCGGCCACCTTTCCTACATCTTTTATAGCGATACTGTAGTCACACTCTATAATTGCTAGAGAAATCTTCATTTTAAGTAGTGGAAATCTGGAAAAATCTGAAAGCATGATTTAAAAGCATGTTTCATGATTTTATCTGGTAGAATCTAATTTTTCGTGTATAAGTAGGTGCCTACCTTAAAGGAAGGTTAAAAATATTCACACACTGTAGCTGAGAAAGCACCAATAATTTCACATCTTGTTCAGGGTCTGCATCACCAGCTTTAACACTGAAATTTTACCCAAAACTGAGACTTTAGGACTATACATGGTTTTAAGAAATAAAGACTAGGGACAGAAAGCAGGGTCTGGAAGCAGCATCTCTTGTGGCTGAAAGTTGGGCATAGTTAATAGGTTAATTTCTGTTTATTGAATAAGAGGGCCCAATGCTGATTGATATAGTAATTTCAGTGTTTGCTATGGCAAATATTTAGCTCATTATCAGTTTTAATAGCATTTTGCGGAACAAGCCTTTTCTTGACATCTAGAAAACACTATTAAATTCCCTGCATAGATACATTGTTATGACATGCAATAACTACTTGGATATAAAGGGGATTAATAATGTAAAAGGTGTTAACAAATTAGGGCCATCATTAAAAATAGACTTTGAACCATTTTGTAGCAAAATCAGATTGAGGTAATGCTCTGCCCTTATGATAAAGAATTACTGCATTAATCCTGCAAAGTGAACTTATTACTCCTATTCGTCTCCAAAACCCTGGAGCATTAAAAGCCAGGAAGAGTGAAATGATCAGTATATTTTTTTTCAGACACACCAGCTCAAATATTTCCATCACAATTTCATAGCTCGGCCAGCCTCGTTGTGTTAAGGAAGGGGGGCAGTTAGTTTGAAACATCTTTTCCTTTAACTCTGCTCTTAGCCTGTTGTCTGATACTAGGCTGCATTTTATCCAATGGTTTATAATAATAAATAGAGAGTAGTTTTTAAACTTGGGCAATATCTGTATTGGCTACATGGCTTGATCTTGCTTCACATCTGACTTTTCACACTTTAATCCATGAGTATGTTGGTGTTGGCGACTCCACAACGATGACCCTACTGAAAACCCAAGATAATTCAACTGCTGGGATGGTTGAATGTTGATACCACTCCCCCTACCATATATCCATCCTAAAACCGAGCACTGTGAGACAAGGCCCAATTCCTCAGGAGGTGCTGCCCTGTCAACACAACACCACCTCTTTAAATCCTCGCAGTCAAATCCTCAATTTTCTGTATTTTTGTTTCTTTCTTAACATGTCATAAAATATTTTTGAAACTTTATCAGGTTTCTCCTGTAACTACAAATTCCTTGTACGCCTGATACAAAATGATAAGAAAATGGAAATTGGCATTAAAACTGGCAAGGATGTTGTCTGTGTGTTCATCAGACCATAGCATCTTAAAACTGTGATGTGCCACGGCGTTACCTTATGCAACACTGTCATTTTAAAGGCGAAGAAACTGAGACCTGGGCCAGTTAAATAGCTAGCCTTCAGCACACTTGCCTGTGGATGGCAGGGCCACCTCCGCATTGCTGTGTTCGTGGCATCAGTTACCCAGGAGGAAATTCTTGTATTTCTCAGAGGTCTCTCAGCTTCTCACCAACTACAACAGTCAATGAATACCGGACTTAGCAATAGCTGATCTTGAACTTGAGTCCCAGGTTATGCATGCATCCTTGAGGAAACAAACATTTGGCTGTCTCTTACCACCCCTCACCCACAGAGTATAGGCAGTGGGGTCCTACTTTGGGGGTACTGTGTAGATTAACTAAGATTTCACTGTGTAAACTACAACTCTTTATATAAATGTGGGTTGTGATTAAGAAGGGGTATCTGCTTCCACCTAATTAAGGCATCTTATTGTCTGAGAGGTGAATTATTCGTGAGCAGTCATATTTACCAGGCCTGAAGCAATGAGACAAAGTGTTCAGTTTCCATTTGGGGAAGAAGAAAGGCAGAAAAAGATCAGAAACTGGCCATCAGAACAGAACTACTAGGGATTCAGGGCAGTTGTCAAAACAGAACAAAGAATGGGAAGGGTGGGGAAGCTCTTCCTCAGTAAGAGTGAAGGTTTGGAGGTGTTAAGTAATCTACCCCCAGTGTCCCAGCCAGAGGGTGATAGAACACAAGACCCAGCCCTTCAGTGAAGCCAGAGAGAGGCCCTGCAGGCAAAGTGTTACTCTGCAAGTGTGAAAACCCAAGTTCAGATCCCCAGCGTGGAGCCACACTCCTGTAATCCTAGTATGGAGATCCCAAGCGGGGACTCACTGACCAGCCAGTGAGCCTCGAGGTCAGCAAGAGACTGCCTAAAAAGGTAAGGAGCATGACGAAGTCATGTGATTTAAACCTCTAGCCTCTACACACACACACACACACACACACACACACACACACACACACACACGCACGCACGCACGCACGCACAAACATGCAGAGAACTAAAACTAAGGCTCACCAATTCTAGACTCACTGGAGGTGACTTGTGCTTTGAGGAATTCCCCAGGAATCTGCAGAGTTGCTGTGTGATGTCACCTTGCTACACACAGTGGTTGGCTGGCTATCGGAGGTCTCTGGGGTTTGATGGGCACCGCGATCACCAGCGGTGATCTCACTGACCTCTACCTTAGTCACTGCTGAGTGTCTAGCTGTAAAGGCGCCCTTCTGCCCACTGTCTGACTTCCTCCCAGCTCACAACCTTAGCAAGATCTCTTCTAATCTAACTAGAGGTTTGCTTTAGTTTTCTTTAGATAGAGTGAGAAAAAAATATTTGCCATTTGTATAAAATCATACTGGCAGGAATATGATTTCGTACACTTAACAAAGATCCTACAAAACATAATGCTGAGGTCTACCTATCCAAAAAGTCATTAACACCAGTTCTGAAAACCACTGCAGTGGGATTTAACAATTACAACAAATATTAACAAATATTAAAAATTAATGGTTTCATCACAAACTGATTCAGTTTTCCTCATTTGTCCTTTTTATCAGACAGGAAGTCTATACATTATATAGTCATTTATGATACTTGGCCCTTTCCATCTCTACAGAATGAAGCTGCCCTTGCATACCCGTTAATACCAGGGAGATGATGGAGGGATTAGAAATCTTCTGCTTAGCAATATGTGTTGGTGTAGAAATCCAGAGAAGTAACCACAAAAAATAGCTTCAAGGAGCTGGAAAGATGGCTCAGCAGTAAGAGTTCTTCCTGCTCTTGCAGAGTCAAGGGATGGGTTTCCAACACCTGTATCAGGCAGCTCACAAATGCCAGTAAATCCAGCTCCAAGGGATCTGATGCCCTCATCTGGCCTCCAAAGACGCCTACATGTATGTCCACATACATGCACGCAGACTCACGGAGAGATGAATGAAAAATAAGTCTACAAAACAAAAACAAAAAACAAAAAATAAAAACAAAATCAAAAAAACAAGAAGAGGAGACTCAGATTGTCATGATGATTCCGACCTGACCAAATGTGTTTCTTCCTGTGTCAAAACTATTGCTTATACAACCGTGGTCTTTTGTTTGAGATTTGGCGATTGGGTGTTTCTTTAAGTTTACTGACATCAGTTTCTAAATACAAACACTTGTATGACCATATCTGCTTGCTTGCTTGCTTTATCTCTTTTTTCTCTCCTTCCTTCCCTCTCCCCACTCCTCCCCTCCCCTTCCCTCTTCTCCCTTTTCTTGCCCAGAGATAAGCAAAGAGACTGAATTTGAGTGAGTAATACTACACCTCAAACCTCTTTGGTCTCAGAGTCACTCCCTGGGACTCCTACCTTGCCCTGAGTATCTGTCACCCCAAGAATGCAGCTACCTGACCTGTGTTCACGTGGCAGAGGCTCTGAGCAGCGGAGCCCTCTAGAGGGGTGGAACTTTACACTCTAGTGTCAGAATTATTGACAATTGCTTTATCTCCTTTGAATTTGCCCTCCTAGACCAAGCATCTCTTTCCCAATACAGAGCATTATCATCATTCAACATGCTGAGTCCGGGCGGAAGCTCAGGTCCGCCCACCCTCTGGACATTGTCGGTCCCAGGTGCTCTTGATTTAGGGTCACATGATACAGAACTGATGGAAGGGCAAGCTAGCAAGTGTGTTGGCATGAACATCCTTTGTCACCACTGAACAATCATGTACTTACTGTGCATAGATAAAAACTACAGCTTTGTTTCCAGACTCACCCCATTAATTGATTTGTATAAAGATAAATGAAAAGTCTAATGCATTTTATATACACACTTCCTTGTGATTTCTTGATTCTTTTAGAGAAATAATTGGGCATTTAAATTATGGTTTGGTTGTTTTAATAATTTATTTCTGTGGAAATTGTATTGCCAACTTTCTTTTGTTGCTGTGGCCATCGTCCTTGTTTTGAGACAGGGTCTCACTCTGTGGCCTTGACTGTCCTGGATCTTGTTACAGAGCCCAGGCTGCCTCTACCTCCCAAATACTGCGATTAAAGGCATGCACCGCCACACCAGATTCTTCTTTTCCTTTAAGTCAGGTACTCCCTATGGAGGCCTGGCTTTCCTGGAACTGCTGTGTATGTCGTGCAGGCTGGTCTTGAAATCACAAGATCCACTTGCTTCTGCCTACTGAGTCTTGGGATCAAAGACATGTGCCGCCACAGCTCATTTCCTTTTTACCTTGAGAGTGTAAGTTCTAAATGTATAAAACAGTAAACCATTGTATTTTTAAAAATATATCAAGATGCATTTGCCTTTAAGATATACAGGAAGTTGAGGCAGGAGGAAGCTAAAGCTCCAGGCTACCCTGAGGTTCACAGCAAGACGAGCCTGAGAAATGAAGAGCTGCCGACACAGCTCAGTGCTGGGCCATCTGTCTGACGCGTGCAAGGCCCCAGACCGGAGCCTACTGGTGTTCTCTCTCTGTCTCTCTCTGTCTCTGTGTCTCTGTCTCTGTCTCTGTCTCTCTCTCTCTCTCTCTCTCTCTCTCTCTCTCTCTCTCTCTCTCTCAGCCTCATCCCCAATGCAAGACCAAAACTATTTTTATTGATTTATTTATTTTCCTTTTATGTGCATTGGTGTTTTGCTTGTATGTGTGTCTGCGTGAGGGTGTCATATCCCCTAGAACTGGAGTTACAGAAGTTGTGACCTGTCGTGTAGGTACTGGAATTAAACCTGGGTCGTCTGGAAGTCAGTGCTCTTGACCGTGAGCCATTTCTCCAGCTCCCAAAACATTTTAAATAAGCCCAAAATTCTTCCAAATTTGAACTACAACTTTGTCTTTATTTGGTTATTTTTAATTGTTTTTAGATACAAGTCAAAAGGCTCAGGTGACGCTGGCCTCGACCTGACCATGTAGCCAAGGATGACCTTCAGTTGCTAGTCCTCCTGCCTCCACCTCCAGAACCCTGGAATCCTCACACCCAACTTCACTGTATTTTCTAAGCCCATTATGTGATGAAATAGTACACAAAATAGATGTATAACATTAGCCAAGGCTTTGAGAAGGAAGTTCTGTCACATAGGAACACATACGGAATGCTGATGTTAGAGTTAGCATCTCGTCCATGAAAGGTGAAGGCGGGAAACTGGGAACTGCGGATCTTCCAGGGAAAAACAAAGTACAAACCCTGTCTTCACACTCGCTGTCACGTTCTTCAGACAACAATAAAAAACAGGCGCATTAGTGGTACCTCAGGACATGAGAGTCTTGTTTGAACTGAATTTATTCAGCGCCTTCCTGCTCCTTAGCAGTGTCTCCAAGCGTTACTTCACTCAAGGTTGTTAAGAGCCTCTGCTGGCAGCAATCCTTTTATTGTATTTTGATCATCTTTAGGTAGAATGTCAAGCCCAAGTGATGAAATAGAAGTAAACGACACCTATGTTTGAACATGATAAAAAACAAAACAGGAAAAACGCCAGCTAAGGCGGTGAGGGGGTACGCACCTCGCGCACTGATTCAAAGCTTTTTCCCTTTCGGATCAATTGTTCTTAGTGGTACACTTAGAAACCAATTAATCATAGAGCTGGAAGTCAGCAGAGCCTTGAGAAATACTGTTTATTGGGGTGACAGAGGCTCGGAGACACGATAAGAACTCACGTTCTCTGCCCCTCCAACCAAGGCCCCCCGCAGGGAGGGGCAGGCTGCATCTCTGACTCTCTCAGTAGCCCCTCGAGGTTAGCTTCCAGCAGCACTCCTGCTCAGGAAGAACCTGTCAGCCCTCTGGGCTACAGGAATGTGCTGTTTTTAATAAGAATCGGGCACAAGACAGCAGCTATGAATCGGAGTCTATTTTCTCCCTCTATCACTCCTGAAATGGAACCAATCATAATTGTGATTGAATACTTACTGCAAAACCTCGTTCTGAGTCTTAGAGATCATGAGGAATATGTGTCAACATAGGTACCTGTTTGAGATCTTCTCCGCTCTGTGTTCTTGGAATGTCAGTGGCTTGCTTCTCAATATTGTCTTCCCTGTGGCTTTAGCAATAGCCAGCACTGTTAATGAGTAGGATCTTATCTCAAGAACAGAGTTTAGCAGTTGCATGGACTCAACCTATAAAAAAGGAAGACCCTATGCGTGAGCATAAAGCATGTGCAGATGACACTCAGACACATCTGGTGAAGTCTGCGAGTGCAGGTCTCAGTGCCTGCTGATCAACTTCCATTTCTGTGACTCACTTTCGATCGTAACCAAGACAATCTGATTGATGCTGCCTCTTTGTTGTCTTGCAATGTGCTTTCTGTCCTCTTTCACATAGTCTAAAACTACGTTTTAGGAGCTGAAAGGTTGTTCAGTGTTTAAGAGTACTTGCTGCTCTTGTAGAGGACCCAGGTTTGAGTCCTAGCACCAACGTGTCAGCTCACAACCATCTATAACTCCAATGTGATGGAGCTCCAGCACCCTCTACTGGCCTCTCAAGGTGCCAGGCACACATGATGCACATACAGACATGCGGGCAAATGTACACATATAATTAGTATACGTAAATACATATTTAAAAGAGACTATATATTTTTAAAACATGTCATTCAACTAAATCTATCTGAAAAGCATTAGACAATTAATCTTCCCTGTTCCACATTTTGAGGAAATAACAGAAGCTGGGGTCTACAACCTCCATGAGATGATACGCTGCACTCAGAATATCACCAATGAGAATGCCTTGTATTTAGTAAGATCCAAAACAGGAGAAAACAAAAGGGGGGATGGGTGTGCTCAGGAAAATCGATCACAAACAGATACATGGCTTTACTAATTTCAACATAAAAAGATTTAGAAGGCCGGGCGGTGGTGGCGCATGCCTTTGATCCCAGCACTTGGGAGGCAGAGGCAGGCAGATTTCTGAGTTCAAGGCTAGCCTGGTCTACAGAGTGAGTTCCAGGACAGCCAGGGCTACACAGAGAAACCCTGTCT
>BDUI01002637.1:69570-97181 GCA_002335545.1 Apodemus speciosus | reverse complement strand
GACAGAGAGAGACAGAGACAGAGTGACAGAAAGAGACAGAGAGAGACAGAGACAGAGTGACAGAGACAGAGAGAGACAGAGACAGGGTGACAGAGAGAGACAGAGACAGAGAGACACAGAGACAGAGTGACACAGAATAAGAGAGAGACAGAATGACAGAGAGACAGAGAAAGACAAACACAGAGGGAGACAGAGAGATGGAGACAGAGACAGACAGAGACAGACACAGAAAGAGACAGACAGACAGAGACCCTGGGCCTGGCATGGGTTCTTGAAACCTCAAAGCCCACCCTGAGTGAAACACTTCCTCACCCAAGGCTAATCTCCTAATTCTTCTAATCCTTTCATACAGTTCTACTTCCTGGTGACTAAACATTCAAATATATGAACCTCTTGGGGCCATTTTTATTCAGACCTCCACCCTACAAAAAACAATAAAGCAATGTGTATTTCCACCAACAAAAAATTAAAGTTATATTAATAACAGTGTCTATAGCACCACTGGGTATATAAAAATCTCAAGATAATTAAACACATATCAGTAGGATGGTCATTAGGTAAATTATTCACACCCACAAAAGTACTTTGTGGAAATGATTGTGTATATGAATACATTTATACTGTATTGCTGAATAAAGACTAAATGCTTATATGTTCATAATGTGTCCTGTTGTCTGCACATTTCATTGTGTGCGCATCTTGTGTGCTCATCTTGATGGGAGAGGCAGGAGCAGACCAGAGGGCCAGAGAGGGAGAGTGAGGGAAGCAGAGAGACAGAGAGACAGGCAGAGAGGGGGGGGAGGGGAGAGAGACACAGAGAGAAACAGAGAGACGGAGTCCTCTAATCAATACTGATCAAGTCCTGGGATCAATACTGATTTTTAGCTCCTTTGTACATTTCCGCATTACCTGAAATTCTTTAATTGTTTTCTACTCACTCCCTATCTAGAGCACTCAACCACATCACACCCTCCCCAGACATCCACATGGGTGGTGCTGCTTAATGTCTAATAAGCACAACATGGTTGGTCTGTATGTGCTGTCTCCATGTCTTCCTCTTGGTCCCTCTGCCACCAGACAGCCACGAGGCAAACTGCTTCCCAGCACAGCAGTGTGCCCAGAAGCAAAGGACCGTGGACAAACACTCCTGAAATGGAGACAGAATAAATTCTTCCTCTCTACAGCTGCTTTCACAGTGACAAAAAAAAAGCCGTCACAAAAACAAAACAAACCTATCACAGTAGGTRTAGAAAGCACAAAGCAAAAGGCAAACATTTCCCCCATGTAGATTCTGAAGTCTTTGATGGATCCTAGGAGGCAAACATTTCAAAAGACAAAGTTATTCTGAAAGTAAAAAGTATCGAAGTGAACTTATTATAGTGTGTTCTTGCTGTATATGAAAAATGAAATGAATATAATTTAAAATAAAAGAAATGTGACATTATAATGCAAACAAAAATTAAGGAAAATTCCCAAAGAATCGGAGACAGTTGATAGACAGTGCAGGAAAATGAACAGACAGAGGAAGTAATAAAACCAATTGGGAAAAACCTCGAAGTTTATATATTAAAGTTCATAATTTTAAATGTAAGAATCTAATAATAACTGCTAATCCTTTTCTTTTTAAAGTTTAATTTAAGGATAAAGTAGAAGTTCAGGAGTGACTTTATTCAGTCATTCTTTTTATAACATAGCTGTCAGATAGTAAAGATTTGTTTAACTTTCAAACTTTCCTTCAGGACAATATCCTACACTGGATGAGAGGTGCAAAAGCCGCAGCTGACTGTCTATCGTGAGGGGAGGGTGGTCCAGGAGCTTTATGTCAAAGTGCACGCTGCTGAAGTAGACAGCAGGAAACAACATGGCACAGGCCTTGGTAGATGACACCCCCCCACTCCCGCTTGTCCTCTCAAAGAGTTTTTTGCTGGCCAGGCTTCCAATGTGGCAAGATCTCTTCATGTGTAATTGTACTTGCCACAGGTGCCTGGCATCTTCTGTTGACCCTGGGTCCCCTGCAGTGGAAGACCTAACTTCTGTCTTCTCATCTGCACAGGTGTCATGTTTCCCCCACACAGACAGTGCCATCAATGTTACTCTTACAGAAGAAACATTGTAACTTAAGCGCTGTTCCAAGTCTCCACCTCCATTCCCACATGTTGGCAAACCCCAGCCAATTCAAGGATCCCCAGCCTCTGCCAATTGTGCCCTCCAAGATATGATCCAGAAATCTTAAAACGTTGAAATACCATCACCGGGAATCCTAATGGCTGTAATTCCTCTGAAGAAAGAGTGGCTATATGAGGGTGGAAAGCTGAATCCAGGAATGGGATTGGACATCTCTATAACATGATAGAAACTTCCTGTGTCTGCACCACTGTTCCTATCAGCTGATGAAATTCCAGGACTTTTAGGTAAGTTACCGTAATATTTGCCTGAAGAAGCCAGCAAAGGGTGTTATGTTACTGTTTAGCCACAAGTTCAGCTCCTGCCAATTCTGTGGTCTGTGTTCTAGAACGTGCTGAGTGGCGTCTTCACAGCCAAACGCGGCCATTTGCAGATGCCTGGCAYAGATGGGGAACTCAACATGGAAGCTTCACTTGGTGCATATGGGAATTATTACAGGATTTCAACGGAGAGAGGCACATAGGAAGAGAACCAGAAACTCTGCTTTGAATGAAGGAAGGCAGAAACACAGGGCTCCAAAGATGGCTGAACCTGAAAGTTGGCCAGTTCTTAACAACTCTCTTACAATTGCCCACAGCCTGTCCTGGCAACACAGTTTTTGTTTGTTTCGAGACAGGGTCTCTTTATGTAGCACTGGATGTCCTGGAGCTCAGACTGCCCTCAAATTCACAGAGATCCGCCTGCCTCCACCCTCCACCCCAGCCCCCCCCCACCCCCCCAGTGCTGGGTGGGATTTAAGACACGCAGCCACACACTTTTTCATGTCAGATTTTCTTTATTCTTTTTCTTTTTAATGTTTCCACTGTTTTGTCAGCATTCATTTTTATATTTGCTGTGGTCTGTATTTCACTTTCATATACTTCTAATACTAGAAGAATACTGTGAAAGACTTTCGGAGTTTTAAGTCACTTTCTTTTGCACATTTGACTCCACAAAAGTATGTTGTCACACAACAATGGCTCTGTGTGTGCAGACACTGTGAACATACATAAGAAATGTTAAAACGTAATAAGTTGAGATGTGTCCTTTTTTGCACTTGGGAGAGAGGAAACTTCCCCAGACTTTGGCTCCGTGGAGTCCTGTGCAGAGACAGCCCATGTGCTTGATGCATTTTATCAGGGCCCTTCAGCTATTTCAGAGGCCACATAAAAGCTCTTATAAAAGCTGCGTGTACAATTACCAATCATACTGACATACATATGTATTTCATTTTTTGTCCAATTTCTTTATGCATAGAGTAAATGTGCTTCTAATAGTTACATCTGTGCGGTTATCACAAACACATCTGAGTGACATACTTGGCAAGTAGTTACTATCATTTTACTGTGTGAAGTTGCATCTTCTCACACTTCTGTTTGTCAGGTAACTCCTCTCCAAATGTCAGTCCTTAAATATATCACTTAAATAACTTCAAATTGTTTTTCTCAAGAACTATGCTTTGAAGATTTTGATATTTCTGGATTGTAATACTTGAGATTTTGATCTTTGGATTTCATTATCTTGGATTATGGCATTCAGGATTGTATCTCTTCAGTTATGGCCTAAGCTGCCCCATCACACTGAGATGTCATGTAGACTCCAGACTAAGCACCTGTCATCGTCTGGCTGTGCTACTGAGGCACATGTTCTGGTCTTGACAGACATTCCCAAAAGTTTGTAGGTGTGCCCTGGTGTTGAAAATTGTCTCTTGTGACGTGTTGTGATAAAATGAGTGGGACATTGGAAGACCTACTCCAGCCCTCTATCTGTCTCCCAGTAAATGACACCTCTGCTCTGACAGGACACAGCGTGATGCACTCCAGCCCTGCCCCTGGGACTCTAAAAGACTGCACTCCATACTGCATTGCTCCTGAGCCATTAGCACAGAGGGAACTCTGGGGTTACCACCGTCCGCATTAAAGAGGAAAGCCTGTTCCTGCCTCTCCAGGATCTGCAGATTGGTGCAGATGGAAGTGATTTGTGATGCTTTTCACCAATCACCCTGCTTCAAAATAAGTCCAGAAGAAAGCTTTGTGCAAGTTACTTCTTAGTACACAGCACGCATGCGTGCACACACACACACACACAGCACACACAAACACACACAAAGCATACATAGCACACACATAGCACACATACACACATACACACACAAAGCATAGCACACACACAGCTCACACACACACACACACACACACACACACACACACACACACCACACTGGTCTCGTTTCCCCTGACCTCTCTCTTCCCAGACCTACAGAACTGTCATCCCTGGAGAGGATTCCATGGCTTTCACTCATTGGATGTTTCCAAACTCTTCTGTCCAAGGCTGAATCTTGGTTTTTGAAATCGTTTAAAATCAAGGCTTCAAACACTCTTCCTTCATGTATGCTTACTGCATAGTCTATAGCAGTAGAGCCRAAAAACAGAACCAACTTGGGTAATAYAGGGAAGTGGATAAAAGCAGGACGTCTGGTTTTGCTTCACAACCAAATCTACAGTTTTGGTTACTGTAAGTAAAATAGTTTAACTTTCCATAATAGTCTTCCAACTGTTTTCCTTTACTAAAAATATAAAGGATGGAAGGAAGACCCAGGGTCTCCTGAGTTCTTTCCCCTCTGTTCTCCCAGATACTCTCAATTCTGCTGCAGCCTGCGTGGGCCCCGCCTCTCACCCTACCTCTGCACCCTTGGGACTCCACCTGTAGGAGTAGACTCCAGGTCCCCTACTTCTTTCTTGCCGCCCCTCTCAACCTTTCCTCTTAGCCCATCCCATTCCTTTGTGTCACCCACTGCCCTACAGAAGGACTCTCTAACAGAGACACCACAGCCACCATGCTCTTCTAGGATTCAGAATGGACAAYATCCAACAAAAGAACAGACCACCCACCCAACAAAGACAAGACCAGATAGATATCTCAAGAAATACTTTAAACACCTTCAATCCAGATCTCTAAATCCAACCATAAAAGCACAAACACGAATGGCCAAAACAATATGCCTCCCCCAGAAGCCAGCAACCCTATTGAAATAGGCTGAGGAAGCAATTCAGCTGTCCTATAAGACAAGACTTCAATTTTATGTGATAGTTGAAATCATCCTGAAAAATGAAATAACTAGAGGTATTACCATCAAGATTCCAAGTTATATCACAGAGCTATACTAATAAAAACAGCGCAGGGTTGGCATAAGACCAGACATTGATTAAGGGCACAGGACTAAAGATCCAGACACAACATCACACACCTACAGACACCTGACTTTTTTTTTTTAACAAAGAAGCCAAAAATACATACTGGAGAAATGACAAAACCTTCAACAGACAGTGCTAGTCAGGCTGGGTGGCTGCACGTAGCAAAGTGTAAGTAGATCCATACCTACCCCCTGTGTAAAACTCAGCTACAGGTGGACCTCAACCTGAGTCCAGACACCCTGAATCTGACGAAGAGAAAGTGGGGAATAGACCTGAACTCATTGGCACAGGAAAAGAATTTCTCAATAGGACTCAGCATGAGAGCCAAGACCAACAATTGACTAATAGAACCCCATGAAACCGAGAAGCTGCTGTATGGCAAAGGACACCATCATTTGCGCAAAGCAGCAGCCTATAGAGTGGGAAAAGATTATGCATCTGATAGAGGGTTAATATCTGAAACATGTAAATAACTAAAAAAGGAACATCAAGACAAAAAACCTAATTTAAAGATAGAGCACAGAACTAAGCANAGGGAAGTGGATAAAAGCAGGACGTCTGGTTTTGCTTCACAACCAAATCTACAGTTTTGGTTACTGTAAGTAAAATAGTTTAACTTTCCATAATAGTCTTCCAACTGTTTTCCTTTACTAAAAATATAAAGGATGGAAGGAAGACCCAGGGTCTCCTGAGTTCTTTCCCCTCTGTTCTCCCAGATACTCTCAATTCTGCTGCAGCCTGCGTGGGCCCCGCCTCTCACCCTACCTCTGCACCCTTGGGACTCCACCTGTAGGAGTAGACTCCAGGTCCCCTACTTCTTTCTTGCCGCCCCTCTCAACCTTTCCTCTTAGCCCATCCCATTCCTTTGTGTCACCCACTGCCCTACAGAAGGACTCTCTAACAGAGACACCACAGCCACCATGCTCTTCTAGGATTCAGAATGGACAAYATCCAACAAAAGAACAGACCACCCACCCAACAAAGACAAGACCAGATAGATATCTCAAGAAATACTTTAAACACCTTCAATCCAGATCTCTAAATCCAACCATAAAAGCACAAACACGAATGGCCAAAACAATATGCCTCCCCCAGAAGCCAGCAACCCTATTGAAATAGGCTGAGGAAGCAATTCAGCTGTCCTATAAGACAAGACTTCAATTTTATGTGATAGTTGAAATCATCCTGAAAAATGAAATAACTAGAGGTATTACCATCAAGATTCCAAGTTATATCACAGAGCTATACTAATAAAAACAGCGCAGGGTTGGCATAAGACCAGACATTGATTAAGGGCACAGGACTAAAGATCCAGACACAACATCACACACCTACAGACACCTGACTTTTTTTTTTTAACAAAGAAGCCAAAAATACATACTGGAGAAATGACAAAACCTTCAACAGACAGTGCTAGTCAGGCTGGGTGGCTGCACGTAGCAAAGTGTAAGTAGATCCATACCTACCCCCTGTGTAAAACTCAGCTACAGGTGGACCTCAACCTGAGTCCAGACACCCTGAATCTGACGAAGAGAAAGTGGGGAATAGACCTGAACTCATTGGCACAGGAAAAGAATTTCTCAATAGGACTCAGCATGAGAGCCAAGACCAACAATTGACTAATAGAACCCCATGAAACCGAGAAGCTGCTGTATGGCAAAGGACACCATCATTTGCGCAAAGCAGCAGCCTATAGAGTGGGAAAAGATTATGCATCTGATAGAGGGTTAATATCTGAAACATGTAAATAACTAAAAAAGGAACATCAAGACAAAAAACCTAATTTAAAGATAGAGCACAGAACTAAGCASAGTCCTCAAAAGAGGAATCACAAGTGGCTGAGCAGCACTTAAAGAAATGTACATCTTTAGTCATCAGGGAAATGCAAATCCAAACCACTCTGAGATTTCAGAATTGCCAAGATCAATAAAACAAATGACAGCTTGTGCCGGCAAGGACTCGCAGAAAAGGGGAACATTCATACATGGATGTTGGGAGGGCAAACGTTTATAGCCACCGTGCAAATGGCAGTTCCTCAGGAAGCTGGGACAGATCTGCCTTGGGGTCCAGCTACCCCACTCTCCTGCATATACCAAAAGGTCCCACACCCTCCACAGACACACTTGCTCATCCACGGGGACTGCTGCTTGTGCAGGCTAGTTTTGTCAAGTTGATATAAACTAGAATTATCTGAGAGGAGGGAGAGAAATATTTCTCAACAGAGAAAATACCTTTGTAACGTACGACTGTAGGCAAGGCTGTAGCATATTTTTATTAATTAGTGATCGATAGGAGAGTGTCTAGCCCATTGTGGGTGGTGTCATTCCTGAACTGATTGCCCTGGGTTCTATAAGAAAACAGACTGAGGGGCTAGAGAGGTTGCTCAGTGGTTAAGAGCATTGGCTGCTCTTCTAGAGGACCCGGGTTCAATTCCTGGCACCCACATGGCAACTCACAACTGTCTGTAATTCTAGTTCCAGGGATCTGAGACCATCTCACCAATGCACATCAATCAATCAATCAATCAATCAATCAATCAACCAATCAACCAATCAACCAATCAGTAAAAGAAAGCAGACTGAGCAGACCATGGAGAACAAGCCGGTAAGCAGCACTCCTCCATGGTCTCTCAGCGCCCCCCTCCAGGTTCCTGACTTCCTTCAATGATAGACTAAGATGTGGAACTGAAAGCAAAATGAACACTTTTTCCTTCACAACTTGCTCTTGGTCCTGGTGTTTTATCATAGCAATAGTAATCCTACAACAGAAATTGGTACCAGGCATGGGGTATTAAAGCGACAGAACTGGACATATTGTTGTCTTGGGGGAGGATTATGGAAAGACTTCAGGCTGTAAAAGCCATCTTGTGTGGAGAGCTCAGCGGGCTGTTGTGTAAGAGCTTGGAAGGCAAGAGTGTTGAGAACAGTTTGGATGATGGTGGCCTGACTTGTGAAGTTTCAGAGGGAAGCAAAGAGTCTTCTGGGTAATCTGTGAAGATTCTGTGGTGTCTGGTCAGTTGGAACCAAAGAACTAGCTGTGATTAACGAGAGACCAGAACCACTAAAGTAAAACCTTTGTTTTGCTGGGACAGTGGATGCTGGTCAGCAGGGGCTAAAGCAGCAGATGTGATCAACAAGAGTCCAGCATCAATGACGTCAAGTCTTCTGGAAAACGTTTTTTTTTTTTTTTCCCCACCACACAGAAGCTGTGTTTCAGAGGTGGCCAAGATTGTATCTTGTGCTGGCAGTTGAAGCTGGTAATATAGGAGCCACCAGGTGGGACATGATGGGGGTCACGGGGGCGCGGAGGAGTAGCTGTGGCTTGGCACGGTGAAAGGTCAGAAAGACCATTGGTGAAGAAGCATTGAAGGCCCAGAATTAAAAGGGTCATGCAGAGAAGTTGAGTCTTGGCATCACAAAGACAACCCAGGAGGGGCTACTGGTGAGAGTGCAGCCTCGTTGCAGCAAAAGACCTCAGCACTTTGGAAATGCCAGTACCATGGGCTGACCACTGAGGACAGCAGTGGGTGTGGAGCAGAACCTGCCTGAGCTTAGAAGACAAGCTGTGTGTGGTGCAGAGAGCAGAGCTGGAGAAATGAGTGATCCAAGCCTRTTAGAGGAGCCCAGAAGATTGTGTGTGAATCTCAGAGAGGAGACATTGAGCTATTTAGACTGTTGGACTTTAGTTTTGGTTTGGTTTGTTGGCAACTGGAACCCTGCTCATCCCTCTTGAATTAAGAAAGTATTCAACTTATTTTTTATTTTATAGGAGGCCATGGTTGAGAGACTTAACTTATAAGTGAATTTTTAAAGATTAAGAGACTATTAAAATTTGGAATGTTTATAATATAATGTTGATATTAATGTGTGACCTTGGGGATAAACAAGTAATGAAAGATTGTGGCTTAACAGTGATGTGTTTGTGTGTCAGGTTGACAAGGAATCAGTTGTGGTGGCTATTCATCTGAGAGGGAACCTCAGTTGAGAAGATGCTCTAAAACAGTGGGCTGTAGACAAGCCTGTAGAGCATTTTCTTAATTAGTTATTGGGAGGAGGCCCAGCCCATTGTGGGTGGACCCATCCCTAGGCTGTGGTCCTGGGTTCTGTAAGAAAGCAGRCTGAGCAAGCCATGAGGAGCAAGCCAGTAAGCAGCATTCCTCCACTCCTGTAAGCAGCGCTGCATCAGCTCCTGTCTCCAGCTCCCTGCCCTGTTTGAGTTCCTGTCCTGCCCCCTTCAGTGATAGACCATGATGTGGAAATTGCAAGCCAAAGAAACCCTTTCCTCTACAACTTGCTTTTGGTCATCATATTTCACCACAGCTGTAGTAACCCTAACTAAGACACTGCTCTATTTATAATTGCCAGAAACTGGAAACAACCTAGATGTTCATTAACCAATGAACAGAGAATGAACAGGCAATGTTATGAAAAATCAAAATCTCAAGTAAATAGGTGGAGCTAGATGATGTCATCCTGAGGTAATCCAGATCCTAAAGAGACAAATATATGTATTTTTCTTATATGTGATGTTAAGTTTTAAGCTTTCTATATGTGTGCTACAATTTGGTGTGTGTGTGTGTGTGTGTGTGTGTGTGTGTGTGTATGGCTGGAATTATCACAGAGAAAGAAGCTTCAGTTGGGAAGCACCTTCATGAGATCCAGCTGTGGGGCACTTTCTTAACTAGTGATCAAGGGGCGGGGGAGAGCCCATTGTGGGTGGGGCCATCCTGGGCTGGTTGTTCTGGGTTCTGTAAGAAAGCAGGCTGAGCAAGCCATGAGGAGCAAGCCAGTAAGCAGCATTCCTCCACTCCTGTAAGCAGCGCTGCATCAGCTCCTGTCTCCAGCTCCCTGCCCTGTTTGAGTTCCTGTCCTGCCCCCTTCAGTGATAGACCATGATGTGGAAATTGCAAGCCAAAGAAACCCTTTCCTCTACAACTTGCTTTTGGTCATCATATTTCACCACAGCTGTAGTAACCCTAACTAAGACACTGCTCTATTTATAATTGCCAGAAACTGGAAACAACCTAGATGTTCATTAACCAATGAACAGAGAATGAACAGGCAATGTTATGAAAAATCAAAATCTCAAGTAAATAGGTGGAGCTAGATGATGTCATCCTGAGGTAATCCAGATCCTAAAGAGACAAATATATGTATTTTTCTTATATGTGATGTTAAGTTTTAAGCTTTCTATATGTGTGCTACAATTTGGTGTGTGTGTGTGTGTGTGTGTGTGTGTGTGTGTGTGTGTGTGTGTGTGTATGGCTGGAATTATCACAGAGAAAGAAGCTTCAGTTGGGAAGCACCTTCATGAGATCCAGCTGTGGGGCACTTTCTTAACTAGTGATCAAGGGGCGGGGGAGAGCCCATTGTGGGTGGGGCCATCCCTGAGCTGGTAGTCTTGGGTTCTATAAGAAAGCAAACTGAGCAAGCCAGGGGAAGCAAGCCAGTAAGGAACATCCCTCCATGTTCTGCATGTCCATCTCTGCATCAGCTCCTGCTTCCTGACCTGCTTGAGTTCCAGTCCTGACTTCCTTTGGTGATAAACAGCAATGTGTAAGTGTAAGCTGAATAAACCCTTTCCTCCCCAACTTGCTTCTTGGTCACATTGTTTTGGACAGGAATAGAAACTCTGACTAAGACRTTACCAATGAGCACCTTCAAATACGACCAGGTCATAGTCATCTTTCCAGGACTTTGCAGGGATTCAGCTTGACATAAGCACAGCCATCTTGGTTATAAATGCCATTTGACCTGCCAGGTGACCCAGTAACTCACTCTAAACCCTGATACACAAACTAAGTCATTAAGATAGTCAGCCCAGTCTGGACTGTCCCTTAACTGATGTTTGACACATTAATGGCTTTTGGAAAAGCCCAGGTATGTTCTAGTTGGCTGATCTCAGCTTTGTCTAGCCTAGTAAATAGCAGCTGTTTAGTAAATTTTTACCGAGTGAAGAACAAGCTATGTCTCTTTTTAAACAATAAAGCACACAAGCCCATTTGATATGCAAATACTTATATACTATAGATATCTGAATCTCAAAGCAGTAAGCACAGCTTGGGTTACAGAAAGTTGTGTGTAGAATTGACACAGTACAGTTCACAGCTACAGCATCATTCCTTCACACCTTTAAGGGCAACGAGGGCAGCTGGGTTCAGTTCACATTTCAGACCAAGTTTGTAAGTCTGAGCTCTGAGCGACAAGCTTTGGTGTTAGGAGCTACAGTTGGCTGAAGTTTAATGTATTGGAGTGAAGCAGCCTCCAGGTTCTCCCAGCATCCTTCAGCCCTCACCTGCTACAGGGTCCTCCTGGCTTGCATACTCTGCCTGGGCTGCTTTTCCCTATAGAGACAACCATTTTGGTTGCCTACCTCTTCTGTGTGCTTTTGGCCTTCTGGCTGCTGCACCTCTTTCCCCTCCCCTCCCCCTCCTCCCCCTCCCCTTCTCTCCAGGTTTTCATAGCCACTCTRGACTCTCTCAAATGTGTCTGCCTCTACCTACGCTCTCCCGTCCAACTTTCTCCTCCACCATACCTAAATCAGTCATATCTTATTTCTTTTTTTTTCATTCAGAACCAACTTGGGTTCCAGTTTTTGCTAACAATTCGGGGACAAATAATTTAGTATCTGAAGGGTTTACTTTGTTTATTTATTTATTTAACCTAAACTGAAGCTTTGAACTAGGGTTTCTAGGTGCCATTTATTGCACCATTCGATTATTTTTCTTGTTTAAAAATGTATCAGCTAATGACAGAAAGAATACAAATATTTTTATAAGTAAAACTAATTGGAAATTGGTTGTTTACATTTTTGATTTTTTTTAAATTAAACAACTGTAGTAAAATCATTTGGGCTTAAGAGTATGGCCTGTGTGCTGGTGACATGGGTGATGTAGCTCAGTGGTGCTCAGGGGTCTAAGCCCTGGATTAAACCCCAGGGTATATGTTAAGGTAAAGTTCTAACCTGTAAAAGGTATTCAGTTTCCAAACTGATCATTAGAGAAGCTCATAAAATAAACAAACAAAAAGATCAAAACCCAATGACTTTATTGCATGTGCAGTTCCTAAAGAACTGAAGCCATTTCTTTCATAAAGAGATAACACCAATTTACTGCAATTCCTTTTTATTATTAAGAATCATTACTTTATGTGTTTGAGTGTTTTGCCTGAACATGTGTCTGACTACCTCATGTGTGCCTAGAGAGACCAGAGAGGCCATTGGATCCCCCAAAATCGGACTTATAGGTGGCTGTGAGCCACCATATGAGTGCTGGGAATAAAATCTAGGCCCCCCTCCCCCGGAAGAGAAGTCAGTGCATTTAATGGTTGAGCCATCTTTCTACCCACTAATTTATTTTATTAAATACATTTTTTAGCTGTAATATATATGTGCAAATGCAAGCTATGTACATTTTCTAAATCATTTGGAATGAACAATATGAGGATTTTGCTTGTTTCTGTGGGATTTTGCTGAAGTATGTAAGGCTCATTAAGGGATATATTAGGCTAGGGGAAGGTTTTCAAACTGGAACAAAGATAACTCTTCTGAATTATTTACTTTTATTATGTTAATTAAAACAGAACTCTAGAGTCCTCTAGAACTCCAAGAGTACCCCTCAAGCTACATACTCAGCTGATGCATGAGAATTATACATATAATTACACTGCTGGTGAAGAATACCTTCTCTGAAAGACAATTTTACAAAGCTATATCATTATAATATAAGTAGGAAGCATAGGCAGTACATAGTGGTGCAAGCCTTTAATCCCAACACTTGGGAGGCAGAGGCAGCTGGATATCTGAGTACAAGGCCAGCCTGGTCTACAGAGTGAGGTCCAGGTAAGCCAGAACTACAAAGTAAGACCCTGCCTCCAAAAGCAATGACAACAAAGTACACAACATRAAGAAAATAGGAATAGTCATCACTCTTACATATGTCTTCTGGAATGGATTACCTTAGAATTCTGATAATTGCTTCCTTTCCTTTATTTCATATATAGGAGTTTCTCATACTTTAATAGGCATAGTATCACCAGGAGACTTGTTAGCACACAGATTCGAACTCTGACTGCTCTGACCTCCCCCTCCCAGTCTCCCTATCTGCATGAGAAGCAAGGCCTTGAAGAATGGTTGTTTTGTCCGACTAACTGACCAAGGCCTAGGTGAGATTCCTAGCTTGATTACCTTGTTTGATGCTAAGCCTCACTCTTCTTTGCCCTAATTTCTTTTAAATTCTCACAAAAGTAAATGTTCTTAAATGCAGTTAGAATCTACAGTTCTACAGGTGAATATGACCCCTGTGACCCCAGGCTAAGGGCTCTCAAAGAGTGGTTTCTAAGGTCCAAGAATTCATATATTTATTATACTACCCATATTGTTATAATAATGCAAAATTGAGAAAAGTTAGTCTACTAATTAAAGTTTCAGTTTCACCTTAAGATCTTCACACAGTTACATTCTAAACCTCTATAGCATTAACCTATGTTAAAACACATCTGTTCATTATTTCCCAAACAGATGCCTTCCTCCTCAGATCTCTGCTCAGGCTGTTATCTCTGTCTAGAATTTCATTTCTTACATTTTTCCTCAACAAAGTGTTACCCATTTTTTTCTAAGGGTCAAGTTTTAACTTCTCTCTCAAGGCCATCTTAACTGTGTAGCTAAGACCATATCCCATAGTTCTTAAAACTGTGCTTACAATGTGGAACCTGAACCTACAGCACAGGGTCTTTGGGTAATTTGTTGGAAATATAAACCACTGAGGAACACTCCAGCCCTAAGTGAGAAACTCTGAGTATGGTCCAGAGTCACCTCAAGTGACTCAGTGCACTGCTGCAGTGTGCCCCGTGCACCGCCTTTCCAGGTGCAGTGTGCCCCGTGCACCATCTATGTGGGTGCAGTGTCATCCCCCTTCCCCACCCCCGCACTGCATCTATGGGTGCAGGTGCCCCATGCACTGCTTCTACAGATGCAGTGCGCCCTGCACACCACTTCTATGGGCACATTTCACCACATTTCTTTCCATTTACTGTCCTTTGCAGATGCTGCACTGTGTAGAAACTGAAGGTCATGCACCCCAAAAGGAGCAGTTTACTGGTGCCATTTTTCAACAGTTCAGATGACTCTTAGCATTTTTTAGCAATAGACTATTTTAAAAATGCACACATTGTGTTTTAAAGATATTAACACTATTGCACAATAAGAGGCTACGGCATAATATAAACCTAACTTTTATACTCACCAGTAAATCAAAAAATTAATACAGCTTGCTTCACAGTGATAGTGACTTTATGCTTGAGGTCTGAGGCATGCCTGTACTTAATTGCATTTCTTACTGTATCTACCAGCATGTAAACTCCATAAGAACAGAAACAGTAGTCTCCATCCGCAGGACCAAGCAGTGCTTTTCACTTAACAGATCACACTGAATTAAACTCTTACTTCTCTAGTGCCAAAGTTAAGGATAAACAAATTTTAGTGCATCARTTTTTCATCTTAATGGCTCTGAAGAACCTTGAAAGGTTGTGTGATAGATTCAGACACAGACATCAATCATAAAGACAAGCAGGGCTGTCTTAATAGAAGACAGAGTTCTTAGTTCTAAGCTCTTGATGGAAGCGTAGTACATATGCCTAATAATGTTCATTCGTAATGAYAATAATCATGTCACCCAAGAGTTCCTCTTCTTCTCGGGCCTCTACATTTTTACATTTAGAGACAAAAACATCTAAAATTTCTTAATTGGCTTCAGCTTCAGCTATTATTTATATAGTAAATAAGCCTAAGCTCTTATCTCTCAATAAATAAACAAGATAAGACTTATGCTAAAAAATAGAAAATACCTTTTTGTTATAGTAAAGGTATCCTAACAGTTTCAGATTCAATACCACTGAAAAGTAAGGTAAATGTGACTGGAGAGATGGTTTAATGGTTAAGACTACTTCCTGCTATTGCAGAGGATCCCAGTTCAGTTCCCAACACCCACAAGACAGCTTATAACAAGCTGCATCTCCAGTTCTAGGGGATGCAATGCATTCCTCTGGCTTCTGTGAGCTCCTGCACTCACATGGAATAAAATGAACTCATGAAGGATCACACACATACATATAAATAAAGAAAATACCTTAAAAAGGAAAACAATGTAAATAAAACAACAATCCACACTGATTAGCATTTCATTTATTAACTGCTCAAAATTAAAGAACAGATTCAAAGGCTCCTGGATTCTTAAAACTCCAGAAGACCAAGCCACATAACAGGACACACAAGAACCATGCCAACAAATACACCATGACTGCACATGGTCACTGTGACTGCACATGTTCACTGACAGCATTATGTTGCTTTCTCAGAAACCTTTCTTAATAAAAATATAAAAATGAAATATAAGTTTCTATTAAAATTGGTTTAATAACAAATTATTTATGATGAGAAATTAATTATCGTTTACTAAAACAAAACCATTCTTCCAGAAGTTACAAAAAAAAAGAAAATATATCAGTTCATATATTTTGTTATAAGAAAGTCAAGGAATGAATCAGATTTAAGAGAAAAACTCTGAACAATTATCAATTATCTCTAAAAATAAAAAGCATTTTTAGTCATTAYACATGTTTATACTTTGCCTTATTAACTATATTTTTTCTTTAGAAAATTCCATTAAATATTCCCACTAGGGCCTTCATTTCTTCAGCTGCATCATCAGGATAATACTTACTGGAGGGAAAAGCAAATATAAAAGAGATATTTTTGTAAACCAGTTTATTTTAAAAGTACATAGTAAACAATGTAATATTACAGTGTAATTACACTTGAAAGTTAGTGAGGTTAGTATAGCAAACAGTACAGTAACCTTGTCAGTGGGTAAAAACAACAGGCTGTGGGCTGTAAAGGGGAAGGACAGAGCTCCTTAAGCACACTGGAACATGACACTGCTCAGTAAAAACACGAGCAGGTCTCTAAGGAGAGAGAAACGGGTGCAGAGGTTCCCTCTCAGGAATGGCCAGCAGTGGGGTGCTGATGACATTTATTACTACTGTGACATTGAACCTGTTGAGTTGAGAAGAGCTAACAGGGTGAAACACAGCCTGAGCTCCTATAAGTTACCTGATTTCATTTGTATTTCTTCAATGACACTACCATTTATTCTGTCAATAAAACAGTCTGCATTCAAATCAGTAAAAGCTCCTTTACCAACTCAATGTTTTATAATTAATAGCATTAAACATATGTTTTAAAAATTAGTATACCTAATATTGCTGGCTTTAAGGATCCTCAGTTCTCAGGCAATCTACAATTTCCATGCTTTAAATAAAGGTGTTGTTTGATCTTTAAAGTGAACAAAGGAGGATCTGGAGAAATGGCTCAGCAGTCATGAGCATTGCAGCACTCTTCCAGAGTCCAGTGCCAGCGCTCATGTCAGGTGGCTCACAGCTGCCTGTGGGCTCCAGGCAGCTCCAGAAGGACTAGACTCCTGCACTCACAGGCGCGCGCACACACACACACACACACACTAAATCTTTGAAATGAACCAAAAAAGAATATTGAATTTCTTTGTAAAAATTTTGCTAGTAAAGCCATTAAATGTATTTGAAGAGCTTACCTAAGATCAATTTCCTTTTTAGAGCCACTGTTTCCAATAAAAATATCCACTTCCTTAAAATTAGGAGACTGTGGTATTTTCTTTGAGTGGGCAAAGCATATCCTCTCAATCACAGGTGAGAGAGTTGGCTGTCTTCTCTCTTGTAAATTGACCTAATGTTTTAATTAAAAAGCAGCAATCACTGAAAGCTATGTATTCAAGCAAAATTTGAAATAAAAACAGAAGCACATGACTTACAAGACTCGCATTTCCAGCTTGTTGAGGGAACTCTGCCACTGAGGACGGCCCAAAGTTGGACATGGAACAATCTGGTAAATAAACATCTGGCTTCTCAGGTGATGACACAAAACTAAAAGTTAAAATTAATTATTTATGAAATAGGACAAATGTGAAAAACAAACCGATAATAGTTACTCTGCAAAGAATACAAAGTTTAATATAAAGCTTATTAATAGTGACTGTGAAAAACATAAAGAATATTTATTACAAAAAATTGATACTGTTTTCTATACTCATTGAGAACTTGGTATTTCTTCTTCCTCCTTCTCCTCTTCCTCTTCCTCATCCCTCYTCCTCCTCCCTTCTCATCCTCTTCTTTTGAAACAGAGTGTCACTATGTAGCTCTGGCTGTCTTGGAATCACTGTGTAGCCCAAGCTGGCCTCAACTCATATAGAGCTGCCTGCCCCAGTGCTGGGACCACATCCTTAAGAATAAACCCAATTTACACATTCCAGATTAGAGTCTTATTTAAGAAATTTAACAATTTCCTTCAAGATTCGGGGTTATGCTTGATTTTCTATAGCTCAGAAACCTGTAAATCTTTTCTAAACTCCCACTGCTTAACCTTTATCCTTTCTGTATTCTGGATTCACATAGAAACCATGGTCCTTCATATAACTACATACAAGAGTGCATACTCTTTTATTAAATTCATGCATGAAAACACATTCATTATTCACTACCATGTGCCATATATCATGCTAGGAGCTAGATACAAAGCGGCAAACAAGCCATCAGGGAGGTATCATCTAACACAGGAACAGACCATGTATGAAAATAGAAATCATGGCTGGGAAGATAGCTTTGTTGATGAAGTGCTTGTGTTGTAAGCACTTGGCCCTTTTGAGCTCTAGAGCCCAGGTGAAAACATGATTCGTGCATGGAACCCTGTGTGGGGAAAGGGAGGCAGGTGGTCCTGGCAGCCAGTGGGTCAGCCTGGTCTACTTGTGATCCTAACCAGGGAGAGATCCTGTCTCAAAAACAAACAAACAAACAAACAAACAAACAAACAACCCAAAACTCTCAACCAACCAACTACCACCACCACCACCAACACAAACTAGAGAGACAGTTCAGCACTGAAGAGTGACTGTTGTACAATCCTGAGGACTGGAGTTAGGATTCCAGGACCCACAACAAGCCAGGTATCCTCCAGACCTCTAGCTCCTGCTCTGAGTAGGGCTTCAGTAAGAGGATCAGGTGCTTTCAGGCTTCCAGTGTAGCCAAGAAATCCTGAGGCCCAGGCTCAGGGACAGTGAGAGGAGTGTGAGGGTCTCTTCTGGCCTGTGTGTGCTTAACACATTCCTTCCCAATGTGCATGTAAGGGCACACAGGTACTCAGACACAAGAAAATAATGATAGTAACATGGACTGTGCCTGAGGAATGAGTACAAGATTGTCCTCTGGCTTTCATAGGCGCATACACAATTACAGGTTTTGAAGGCACATCAGGTCCTCAGCTCTTATGGCCTTCTCCTGTGGAGCAACTTCTGATGGGGTTTTTCATGGGCTTCTTGTGAGCACTTTAAACAACCTGTCTTTTAAACTGTTCCAGAATTATTTGTAGTTTATTAAATGCATGGTGTAGAAAATGGTTTTCATGCTGTTTGTCTTTTCCTACCCACAGCTTTGTTTTCTTTTGCCATTTCTGTTCTTTCTATCTGACTCAGACTTAGGATCAATAAAAGAAAGGGATAAGAGGATAACTTATACTAGATGCTATGCTTATGCTAGATGGTTGAGGCGATCAAGGGTGCACGAGCTGGTCAGTGGAGATGCCTTGGCCAGCCTGTGAGTGCCTTGCTAGTGGTGAGAACAGTGCTCTAAGGCCCAGTGGCAGGAAACCAGCAACATGTGGGCAGGGCACCCACCCTGCAGTTCTCTGGAGTCTAAGGAGGACTCCTGTGGGCCTAATGCTCAGCACTGCTATGTGATCATTTATGTAGCCCCAAATGGACACTGTCAGCATTTTTGTCTTCTGGCCAAAATTCCTCTCCCATCTTGATTTCTAATTAAGTCTATTATTTCCAAATGCATTTTGGCAAAACTGCTTCAAACTGAACATTTCCAAGATGATTTTTTTTCTTTCCCAAATCTCATATTCTTGTATTCTCAGAAATATCTCCCTATATCTAGCTGCTATGTATTCTTTCCCCTTCTCCATTATCTTATTTCATTAATTATCAAATTGAATAGCTTATCTCTGAGATATAAAAAATTCTGTGTGTGTGTGTGTNCAACACAAACTAGAGAGACAGTTCAGCACTGAAGAGTGACTGTTGTACAATCCTGAGGACTGGAGTTAGGATTCCAGGACCCACAACAAGCCAGGTATCCTCCAGACCTCTAGCTCCTGCTCTGAGTAGGGCTTCAGTAAGAGGATCAGGTGCTTTCAGGCTTCCAGTGTAGCCAAGAAATCCTGAGGCCCAGGCTCAGGGACAGTGAGAGGAGTGTGAGGGTCTCTTCTGGCCTGTGTGTGCTTAACACATTCCTTCCCAATGTGCATGTAAGGGCACACAGGTACTCAGACACAAGAAAATAATGATAGTAACATGGACTGTGCCTGAGGAATGAGTACAAGATTGTCCTCTGGCTTTCATAGGCGCATACACAATTACAGGTTTTGAAGGCACATCAGGTCCTCAGCTCTTATGGCCTTCTCCTGTGGAGCAACTTCTGATGGGGTTTTTCATGGGCTTCTTGTGAGCACTTTAAACAACCTGTCTTTTAAACTGTTCCAGAATTATTTGTAGTTTATTAAATGCATGGTGTAGAAAATGGTTTTCATGCTGTTTGTCTTTTCCTACCCACAGCTTTGTTTTCTTTTGCCATTTCTGTTCTTTCTATCTGACTCAGACTTAGGATCAATAAAAGAAAGGGATAAGAGGATAACTTATACTAGATGCTATGCTTATGCTAGATGGTTGAGGCGATCAAGGGTGCACGAGCTGGTCAGTGGAGATGCCTTGGCCAGCCTGTGAGTGCCTTGCTAGTGGTGAGAACAGTGCTCTAAGGCCCAGTGGCAGGAAACCAGCAACATGTGGGCAGGGCACCCACCCTGCAGTTCTCTGGAGTCTAAGGAGGACTCCTGTGGGCCTAATGCTCAGCACTGCTATGTGATCATTTATGTAGCCCCAAATGGACACTGTCAGCATTTTTGTCTTCTGGCCAAAATTCCTC
Organism: Apodemus speciosus; assembly: GCA_002335545.1. Taxonomy (NCBI): domain Eukaryota; kingdom Metazoa; phylum Chordata; class Mammalia; order Rodentia; family Muridae; genus Apodemus; species Apodemus speciosus. The sequence goes on along the minus strand of BDUI01002637.1, from coordinate 76,762 downwards.
TCCCATCTTGATTTCTAATTAAGTCTATTATTTCCAAATGCATTTTGGCAAAACTGCTTCAAACTGAACATTTCCAAGATGATTTTTTTTCTTTCCCAAATCTCATATTCTTGTATTCTCAGAAATATCTCCCTATATCTAGCTGCTATGTATTCTTTCCCCTTCTCCATTATCTTATTTCATTAATTATCAAATTGAATAGCTTATCTCTGAGATATAAAAAATTCTGTGTGTGTGTGTGTCTGTCTGTCTGTCTGTCTGTCTGTCTGTCTGTCTATAGGTAGGTCAAAGGACAAATTGTGGAAGTTGTTTCTTTCCTTCCAGTATGTGGATTATGAAGGTCAAGCTCAGGGCACCTGGCTGAGTGGCATGTGCCTTCACCCAGTCAGCCTCCTCACTTGTCTCCCCATCAGTGCTGGGATGAGTCTTTAATGATTAACTGCATTAAATGATTAATGATGTCTGCATCATCTGTCATGGAGGTGAACCACTAGAGACCGCTAAGCCACTCCTGGTCTACATGGATTTGACGACAGCACGTCAAGAAAGAAACCTCCACCACTAGCAAATTTGGGTTGCTTAACACAGATTCTCTGACACCTAATGGCCTGAGTTCCATCTCCAATTATGTTTCAAGACAATATAAAGTTCTAGGAGTTACATACTCAAGATCTAAAGCTTGCCTGTTTGAGTTGTCTCTTTGGAATCTGCTACTTGACTTTTGGAAGGGTAGCTTACTTCTGCCGAGACTTGAATCACGAGTGTCTCCAAATCCTACAGGAGGAGAGAACATTTTGAAGTGAAATTCCAGTTGGCAGCTGATGGATGTGCTGTCCAAGTTTCCCAGGGCATCTCTCTCAGCAGGACTGTTGAGAGAGAAGTGCAGGGCCTGAGGAGATGGACTGGTGGGGAAAGTGTCTTCTGTGCAGGGATGAGGACTGCGTTCAGCTTCCCCAGGACTCACATAAAATTTGGGCATGAGTTTCTTAGCTGGTAAAGCCATAACAAAAACCATAAATTAGAAAAAAATTAAAGAAATGAATATATGTCCTAATTTGCTTTTGATTGCTGTGATAAAATACCATGACCAAAAGAAATCTGAGGAGGAAAGTGTTTGTTCAATTCGTAGCTTGTCATCATGAAGGGAAGTCAGGGTAGAAGCCTGGGGTGGGAACTGAAGTACAGACCGTGAAGCAACAGTGCTGCTGGGCTGCTTCCCATGGCTTACTGAGTTTGCTGTTTTATATCCCACCTCCAGCCACCTTCCCATGGAGGCCACTGCCACAGGGGACTAGGTCTTCCCAAATCAGTCATTAAGAAAATGCCCTAAGGACCAATCTGATGGAGGCCATTTCTCGGTTGAGGCTTCCTCTTCCTGAATGACTCTAGCCTGTGTAAAGTTGACAAAGGACTAGACAGCACAATGGGTAATTCTCCATAATCAAGGCTGATATACACAGAAAACATAAGACAAAAAAACTATGAAAATAAAACTATAAAACACATAGTTTATTAACCACTATGTTTAAAGGTCTTCAACTTATCAGCACTGACTTAGTATTTAAATCCAGATATATGACTAAATTGAAATTTATTCATCCATTTTAATGGTCTGAAAGTAATTGTTCAAAATACTCTGAACATGGGGAAAAGTTTGCCCAGTCACAAAACTATGCCACGCAGGCTGGGTCAGCTCAGAGGGTTAGCATACACCAACTTCTAGCTTGCAGGACACATCAAGAGTATTCAGTTAGGGGTTAGTAGTTGTTCAGTGATATAAGAAAGTGCCTAGTGACCCACATCGCAGATTTCTAGGTCTGTTCTGTGTAATCGATCACGTTCTGCTCTTCCTGAGAGAGTATGAGGTTTTTAGGATCTCAAGACAATAGCATTTTAACTTCTAACTGGTTCCTGTGGTTGTTGCCTTCTATTCTGATGTATTTCAGATGTTCTGCAGGCTGAGGAACTGGTTTCTCTGTCTGTCCATATGGCAAGCATATCGCCATTTTTTCCTCTAGTCAAACGACTAGTAAGAGTTTCAATTACCTGTTTTAGTAATCAGAGCAAATCTGTGTGTAACTCATTATCTGTGTCATGGTTTTAGTTTTATGTCTGATTTAAACACACCTTCCATCACAGCACTAGCCTTCTTAGTTACTTATTTTTTATACCCAAAAGTGAGCACTTCCACTACAAGTCAGGCTATTCTCTCTCCTTGAAAGCAGATGAATAAGCCAGGCGGTGGTGGCACACGCCTGTAATCCCAGCACTTGGGAGGCAGAGGCAGGAGGATTTCTGAGTTGAGGCCATCCTGGTCTACAGAGTGAGTTCCAGGACAGCCAGGGCTACACAGAGAAACCCTGTCTCGGGGGAAAAAAAAACCCAAATCCAATAAAAAAAAAAAAAAAAAAAAAAAAAAAAAAAAAAGCAGATGAATAAAAACATAACACCTTTGTCCTTCACAGAGACCCTAGGTAAACTCAGAATGGAAACTAGGATAGTCTCTTTTATGAGGAACAATTTAATAAACAGCCTGGATTTATTAGGACTGTTAACAAGAGACAGGAGGGATAGCTCAATGGTTAAGAGCACTAGCACTGGCTGCTCCTCCAGAGGACCCTGGTTTGATTTCCAGCACCCAAATGGCAGCTCCGTCCATCTGTGGCACCAGAGGATCAGACTCCCTCTTTTGGCCTCTGTGTGCACTGCATGCATGTGCTGCACACCATATAGGTAATAACGCTCATCTATATAAGATGAAATAATTTTTAAAAATTAAAAAGAGAGGGGAAATAGGATAAGAAAGAAGAACTCACCTTGTTTCTCAAGCCACCAATAATAGGCAACCTTGGCCTTTGCCCTCAGAAGGAAAAAATCTTTTTGTGGAAGAGACATTTCTTTTTTTAGGTTTGTGAAAAATTAGAATCTTACTTCAACAAACATATACAAAAAGGCAAAAAAAGGAAGAAAGAGAGAAAAAAAGAAAGAAAGGAAGGAAGGAAGGAAGAAAGAAAGAAAGAAAGAAAGAAAGAAAGAAAGAAAGAAAGAAAGGAAGGAAGGAAGAAAGAAAGAAAGAGAAAATGAGTCTCAGGGACCAAAATAAAACTGTTCAAAGCCTTCCTAATGAAATTGCTTTATGAAAACACAGTTTACCTGATACAGCCATCTTCTCAGCATCAGCTGAGAAGCTCATAACTTCTATTAAGCTTTCATCATCAAAGTCCTCCCAAACTTCACTCCCCAGCTCTAAGTTCGAGTGCGAAGCATCTGGAGGCGTGCTTTTATCTGCATCTGCAGCTCTGTGGTTTCCAGGTGTACCAGCGTGTCTGCTGAACATCACAGTCTGAGTGGTCTCCTCATTGGAAGTTGTACAACAGTCCCACCCAGGAAAGTCTGTTATGTGTGTACAAGAGCATAGGCACTTGTTGAAGCACAAAAGCACATATCATTTTACATTGATGTATGAGACGCATCCTCAGCTGCTGTGCAGAGTTGAGTAGCAATTTTCAAGAGCACTGTCAAGTACTGAGTATACTGCTCAGACTGGATGTACTATTTACTGGATTATATTATATACTATGCATATATATATACAATATATATGCAGTATACTCAGTAAGTAGTATATATTATACTTACTGAGTATACTGCTCAGACTGGATATACTATTTACTGGATTATAGGTACTGAGAGGTTCATGAAATTTAATTTTAGGTAGATTAATTTTATCATCACTTTCACTGAGTCTCTGTGTGTGATACGTACATGAGGGTGCACATGCCCCAGTGCATTGGTGGAGGGCAGAGCACAACTTTGTGGATTCGATCTTCTTCTTCTTCTTCTTCTTTATGTATATCCTGAGGATTGAACTCAGGTCTCTAGACTTGCACCACAAGCTCATCTACCCACTGAGCCATCTTACCACCCCCATAATCTTAATGGATTTTAATTCCTACTGTAAATAGCTTTGTAGAAGCCCATTCCACAGTATTTTCCCATACTGAAAAATGTCAAGAACACAGATAATAGCAACAAATCGTACATCAGGAAGTTTAGTTTTTCAGCACTATCATCTTTGTTTTTAACATAATTATTGGACTGGAATTTATTTTAAATTATCATAAAATGCTTAGTATAAAACCTACTAGCAGTTTAAGTGTTTGAAAGATTTCTGAAAATTTAACAAGAATTTCTCATAAGACAGTGTGAGCCTGAGTGTTCCTGAGGCCGCCTTACTTGAATGTGCCACCCTTTTCATCTGTCCGCTGAGCCTACAGCTACAGTTCCCATTCACACTTCTGTGTGCTGCCACACACAGTGGGACACAGTCTAAGAACAGAAGTAGTATGAGAGTCCATGGAAATACAGCGAGAAGAACAGTTAGAGTGGAAAAGACCTCTTTAAGATTCAAACCTTGGGGGCTGGAAGAGATGGCTCAGCAGTTAAGAGCACTGACTGCTCTTCCAAAGGTCCACTTGGTGGCTCACAAACATCTGTGATGGGATCCGATGCCCTCTTCTGGTGTGTCTGAAGACAGCTACAGTGTACTCATATACATAAAATAAAACTTAAAAAAAAAAAAAGATTCACCCCATGTAAAGAACAGCCGTAGCTCTCAGCTTGACAGCTGCGGCTGTGGAGCAGGAGAGACATTCTGTGAAGAACAGCAGCCTGAGAGGCCAGAGCAGGCAGCAGCTCAGAGTCCTCAGGATTTCTGGAGCACAGAGTAAGAGAAAGACCGACGCACTGGAGCTGCACAGGCAGGCATGGGTCAGACCTCACCAAAGTAATTGTGGCCTTAAGAACTTTCTGTTATCAGCCAAGACAACCGCTGAAGATGCTCTCGCACRAAAACTGCAGGATCAGATGCTGTTTGATTACTTGGAATATTTGTGGATTGGAGAATAAGAGACTGAAGCAGGTAGTGTGTGAGGCAGTTACTGAAACAATGCCTGGAGATGAGTGTTAAAGCTTGAGTGTCAGTAAGAACAGCAGATGAGGGAGCGAGTATGTGCGTGTGGTATGACACAGGCATGGTGCTGGGTCACGTGTAGAGTGAGAGTCACACACTGATCTAAGGAAGGAGAGAAGCAACGGCATGCGGCACAAAAGACCAGAGTGCAGATGTGGACACTGCTAACTGATGCAGGAAGGTGGTTATAGGAATGGATTTGTACTTAGAAAAAGACAGACTTACAGACTATCAGGAGTCAGCTGGTGATTTAAGATGTGACTTGGGAGGTATTGTGTAGAAGTCTGCAGGAAGAAGAGAGAGAGGGAGAGAGAGATAGGAACAGGAAGCAGAGGAGGAGAAGGAAGCAGGGAGACAGACAGAAAGGGATGGATCCATGTGAGACACCAGCAAAAAGACAAGCCCAACAAGAGTCTGAGATGCGAGCAACCGACTGACCACAGGCCAGAGCAGAGGTGTCAAGTCTGTCAGAGCTCCCATTGGACGGAGCTTAAGTCACTCCAGGGCCAGAAGAGCAGTAAATGGTTCTCAAAGGAATGATGAAGAGCCTCAACTTCAGTGAGGTAATAGTGACCAAGATGGAAATAAGCAAATGCAAATGCTTCTCTCAATACTTTTCAGTTTGACAAGAAAGTAAGATACAGATGCAGAGACCACAGGAATCTGATTTACTATCATCACAATCACCATCATCGTCATCACCATCACCATCACCACCATCACCACTACCACCACCACCACCACCATCATCATTATCATAATCTTTCTGGCATGCTGAACTTTCTATCGGTAGAAGCATCTTTCCTTTCCTTTGGGGAAAAACATACCTTTGTCATCCTAGGTGATYCCCAAGGGGTCAATGTTCTTGGTGCCCTGCTTTCCCTGGGGCTACCGGGACAGAATGACCAGTCCCCAGTTATAGAGATTTATCCAATGACTGACTACCTTACTCAAAGTAGACTAATCAGAATGAATTCAAGTCTGTACAACTACAAGAGAAAACTACCTTTTTCTACTGAGTTTGTTAAACTGATAAGATTAAGAATCGGGAGGGCTTGCCATGTAAGTACGCCTATTTAACAAGTGAAGCAATTAACAAGAAACATAGTAAAAGATCCAGAGAAACCCAGAGGTCTGATGAGATCATCTGAGCCATGATTTAGCCAAGATTAAAGCCAGATGCCTCCTTGGACTTCCAGTGTGTGCAGATAACCGCTTACCTTTGGTGTGTAAGCCCCTTTGTGTAGAGCGTCAGACCACTAACCACACAGGCCATGGTTAGCAAGAGGGAGCTCGCTGTGGCTGAGGAAGGCAAGGCCTAAGCACACTGACTCGCTGAGAGGAGACAGACAGCAGAGGGCAGACAGTACGCTTGGGCAGCAGGCACACCAGGAGCCAAGGGGAAGGAAGGCAGTGTGGACGACAGCTCCAAGCAAGGCAGGGTATGTGGAGAGACATTTTCTCAAAAAACAAACCAAACTCGAAAAAGTAGACAAGGAAAATATTGGATAGAGAAGATGAATAACTGGCCTTTTAAATCCCCAGGGAAGGCACGCTTACACAGAATTCAGGTGAAGCCTTAATGGAAGAAAAAAAATTCTTTTTGAGAGTAAGAAAGGGTTAATGACAGATGCAAAATCAGAAAAATAGATGAGTCGGGTGAGGTGGGATGAGATGGTGGAGATCTGACAGAGTTCATACACTGTAAGTTCAACACTCAATTTTCTACTGATAACTAAAAGTCAATTTCATTTTCTAGAAATGGCTTGGACTGGGAATCAGGAGATATGGAATCTATTTCTGGCCCTGCCATTAATTAGGTATGTGATTTTGGGCGAGTCATTTAATCTCTTGGAATCTTGGCTTTCTTTACTGTAAAATGAAAAACTGCACAAAGGTCCCTTCCAAATTAAATTTTATGATTCAAAATGCTTTCTCATATAATTTCTAATACTTTTTCTCTTTGTGAAACTGGAATACAGATAATAAAATCACCATGTTTTTCTTAAAACATTCCCAAAACTTAACATGTTTTGACAATAAAGTCTAATGTGTGAAAATTATAGTAAATATATTAATTGCTACCATTAATAACACTATATATTACCTTATGAATTTTATAAGCATTATCTCATTTAATCCTAAAATGTCTGAAATGATCAGGTAGGAGAATTGAGATGAAGTAGGTAAGTACACTATGAGGGGTTATACTGAATGGTG
>BDUI01002637.1:40421-60421 GCA_002335545.1 Apodemus speciosus | reverse complement strand
TGAGTATAGGCATCCTTGGAGGCCAGAAGAGAGGGACATAGCCCCTGGAACTGAAATTGTAGACCACTACTGTGGGTGATTGGAACTGGACTCAGATCCTCTGCAAGGATTTTGAAATAATCCTAATAACACTCACAGCAGTCATGTCCACATGAATGTTTATTTTTACAATGATGATGGCATTCTCGGTTCCCAGGTTTTTTGCAGGTAGTCATTCCTAAATTAATGTAAGAAAGAAATCNTTGCTTTTGTTTTTTAAGGCAGGATCTTGTTATGCAGCTCAATCTGGCCTTCAACTCACAATCTTCCTGCCTCAGCCTCCAAAATACTGGATGATTTGACCAGATGGCCAATGAAATTTTAAATTTTTTGTATTACATTTTTTGGTAGTATTAAAAAACAAAACTAAACTAAATGTCTTTGAAATGTTAAATCTAACATTTAGTTTTTTCATGTTGTTTTCTCATAACACAAAGGAAAACTATTTGAAAAGTTTTAAGTTGAGCGATATAAATATAATACATAGAAAATTAATATATGATTATTACTAAATACTTAATTTTTAAATTCATTTTTATCCTTAAGTGTGTGTGTGTGTGTGTGTGTGTGTGTGTGTGTGTGTGTGTGCGTGTGCGCACGCATATGAGTATAGGCATCCTTGGAGGCCAGAAGAGAGGGACATAGCCCCTGGAACTGAAATTGTAGACCACTACTGTGGGTGATTGGAACTGGACTCAGATCCTCTGCAAGGATTTTGAAATAATCCTAATAACACTCACAGCAGTCATGTCCACATGAATGTTTATTTTTACAATGATGATGGCATTCTCGGTTCCCAGGTTTTTTGCAGGTAGTCATTCCTAAATTAATGTAAGAAAGAAATCYATTTGTTATTATAAATACTATTATAAATTTAATACAAACACTTTCAGTACATTCTTTTGTACAGGGTAGTAGCAAGAATAGGATTTTCACACTTTTACAAATATTAACCTATACAGTTTTAAAAAACAATATTCCAATAACAGTCTCTGTCCCACTATCAAACCCATTCCAGCTTTTCATATGGAACATCTAGCCACCTATAAGCTGCTTTCAACTTCTCTAATATAAGTACAATCAAATACAGCAGAGTATCAACAACAGATTTTATCCTTATGGAAGTAAGAATGAAGACAGGGATTTTAAACTTTGTTCTGTACTTAAGGCTGAGCATTTGGAAACAAGCAACCCCCACAGCATTTTGAGGGCAACCTGACTGGTTAGTAAATAGGATGTCATATAAACTTAATGAATTATAAATAAATGCTTTAGGGACATAAAATTTGCTTTAAGAATTGAAAGAAAGGAAAGAATACTTCCAGCTTGGTGTCTCTAAACTATAACAAATGTATCCACATTTATAATTTCTTAATCACATATATTGATATAAATTAATATCTCTATATATGTATATAAAATTAATATCTGACCATATGTGGATTTTCATTACTACTACCACTACCACTACCACTACCACTACCACTACCACTACCACTACCACTACTACTACTACTACTACTACTACAGTACTAGGGATTGAGCATAGATTCTGTGCATGCTAAGTAAGCACTCTACCACTGAGCTGTACCCCAGCTTGCTTTTCCTACCTTTTATTTAAAAAAGCATCTAAGTTGCCTGTGCTGGCTGTGAATACCTGAGCCTCCTGCCTCAGTTCCCCAACCTGAACTGTTACCAGGCCTGCCACATTTACTATGTTTTAAATATATTTTTCTTGGTCTTAGCTCTGACTAGTAACATTGAGGAGGGGAGGATATGTTAATTGTCCTTAGAGGATAAAAGGGTCTGGACACAAGAAGGAGACAAGGAGAAGATATTCCATATAGCGTGACTGTAGTCAAAGACTGTGGGAACACAAATGTTAAGTGACCTGGAATACTGCATAGCATTGAAGACCTTTACAACCTTCCTTGGCCTTTTTGTTTTTAGTGTCCTTGTTCAATCCTTTCAAGTCATGGCATAGCTAGACACTAAAGTCTATCTGTAGCAGTCTGAACAGATGAGGCTTCTCACTACAAAGGCAGGTGTCTAATCTCTTTAAAGACTGAGGTGGTTGGTATGTTGGATATAAAATGTACCCCCAAGGCTCAGGGGTTAGTCCCTGACTAATGAGTGCAATCACTGCGAGGTGACTGATCCATGCAGGCTCTTGCGTTAGTCTGTGGACTAATCCATTCAGGGTTTTATAACACAGTGCCATCAAGAGTAGTGCTAGAACATGGGGTCTAGCTCCATAAGCGTGCAGAGGAATTGCTTTGAAGGACTTATCTTGTCCCTGGCTCCTATGTTTCTTTCTGCTCTTAGATGACATTGATAAGCAGCAGCTCTGCCCTAACTCACACAGGCCCAGAACCACAGCAGCCAGCTAGTATGAGCAAGCTAAAACTGCTGAGCTGAAATAAATCCTTCCTCGTTAAATTGTTTCAGGTGTCACAGAAATAAAATCTGTGTAGCAGGGTGTTAGTCATTTGTCTTGTGACAAATGTGACAAAACATCTGACAAATGGAGACAGACAGTTCAGTGGTTAAGAGCATGTACTGCCTTTCAGAGGACCCAAGCTCAGAGAAGCCAGAGTGAGTCAGAATTGCCTGCAATTCTCACTCCAAGGAGATTCAATGCCTCTGTCTTCTGTGGGCACCTGCACTCACATGCACATATCCACACACAGAGCGCATATACTTCCTGAAACCAGAAGTGTGTTTCCTGATTGTAAACCCAGTCAAATTCAGTGAAGATTAACCATCACATACAAGTGCCAATAAAGTATCAATACTAATAATAAATCTGAAAGTAAATTGTTGTACTACAGTGTTCTTAATGGAACATGACTTGGAAAATACAAACAATGCTTAGATAAAGCCATTGTGTGACCATAGTAAAAGACAGAAAAAATTTGTGTAATTATTTCTGAAATTAGAGATAAGAAAATCTCAAGAACTACAAAAATAATGGAACATCCCCATCTTCTGGCTAATATAGATGTCTACTATACGAAAAAGGTCTATTTCCAAAATAAAAAGTATTAAGGCCAGGTATGGTGTGTGTGTGGCCAAAAAACAACTTGCTGGAGTTGGTTCTCTCCTACCACATGGATCCCAGGAATCATTTAGATTACATTGTCTCCAGTGTGTGCATCTAATCACAGGCTGGCTTTCTCTGTGACTATTCTTGTTATTTTCATCGATGGCCAGTTACATTTATAGTAGCAAATTGATACTTAATTCTAGGAGACTGCTCTTGTTTATTACATTCTGGAATTATCCCATTGGTCTTTTATCCACTTTTGTTTACTTTGAGGTTTTTCCATGTTCCACATTTTCCTCAACTATCTGGTCATCCTTAGTTGTCTTCTACTGTGTATGTGAGAAACCTAACTCACAGCAGATGTAGAGTACATGCTCAAACTATGGGCTTAATATAGAGAAAATTGGGAGATTCTCTGTAGTCAACTTCCAGTGTCTTTTTCTCTCAAGCATTCTGCCTCTAGAGTTATGGTAGCTGTGCTGATTCTGCCCCAAAGGGTTCATTTAACTCACTTAGGGGAAACCTACTATTTAGGAGATGAGATGACTAGGAGGAAATGCCTTGTATCAATATTGTTCTTTTCTTATAAAGCCTCTTCACCTTTTGAGACTTTTGAGAGCTGTGTTTTGAAAAATGGCCACAAGATGGTGCACCARGACAATGTATGCAACTGTGCTCCCCTTAGCAGAAATTAACTGGGGTCTAGAAACTTGACAGGAATTCTGGGGACTCCTCAGTATTTCATGGTAGGATTCCAAGGTCTTGTCAGGAGTGAGGAATATATGCTCTATCTATTGATGAAATATTGGTTAGCTATCTCTTAAGTGCTGTTGACGGCTGTGTAATTAATTCTGAAGTTCCTTGGTTGTGTTTTAGTTTGAAAAGCCTCTGTAGACATGAGAGTAAAGTAGTTAGTGAATCTCCTACTATTACTGTGTCAGGATCCATGTGACCTTTGATGTTATTACTGTTTATTTCAGAAAATTGTGGGCCCCAAGATTCAGTACGTGTTGAGGTACACTGTATGAAGGTGTGTTTCTGTATACTCAATTGTTAATTCTGTTCCAGCAGAGAGCTAAATGCTGTTCGTATCTTGGTATTRTTATTTCTATGGCCCATCACCTGTCTCATTCTGTAAATACTGGTTCTTCCTCACCTGCCTAAGGCAGTCTAGAATTATATCTAATTGGCTGTAATAAAAGGCTGATGGCCAATAACTGAGCAGGAAGTGGAGGGTGGATCTTCCAGGCAGAGAAATCAGAGATGGTTTGTATGTGTGGCCCAAGGAGTAGCACTAATAGAAGGTTTGGACCTGTTGGAGTAGGTGTGTCACTGTGAGTGCGGCTTTAAGACCCTCATTCTAGCTGCCTGGAAGCCAGTATTCTGCTAGCAGCCTTCAGATGAAAATGTAGAACTCTCAGCTCCTCCTGCACCATGCCTGCCTGGATGCTGCCATGTTCCCACCTTGATGATAATGGACTGACTCTCTGAACCTGTAAGCCAACCCCAATTAAATGTTGTCCTTATAGGAGGTGCTTGGTCATGATTTCTGTTCACAGCAGTGAAACCCTTAGACAGTGGGAGATTCAACCAGCAAACAGAGGAATCAAAGCAGAGCACAAGAGGTAGACCTGGCCACATGGTGGGATGTAGTACCAGGATTGGTTTAGAGTAGTCAAAAGACTACCCAGCAAAAGGCCTAAGTTTTAAAATATTAATAAGCCTTKGTGTCATCATATCCCTGGTGGATCCAAGAAAGTCTCCCTAAAAGTACATAAATATTTAAAATGCTTATAAACTCTGGATGAGTGGTTTCCTTTATTAATATGCGGCTAATGTTTTTCAGAGTAGTTTTTATTTGAAGTCTACTTATCAATGTGGGAGTGATTATACCAGCCTGCTTGTGGCTTCTATTTGCTTGGTGAGCAATAGACTCTAAATTTTTGGTTGTCTTTTCTAGTTATACGAGTTTCTTGGGAGATAAGAGATCTTGTTTTTAAATCTAGTTAGTCCTTGTGATGGCTAATCTCTGTTATCAACTTGACCTACCAGAGAAGAGAGAATCTCAACAAAGAAACTGTCTCTATTTGAGTAGGCTGTATGTCAGCAAGGACATTTTCTTGGTTGTCATTTGATATAATAGYGCCCAGCCCACTGTGGGCAGCACCATACTTAGGCAGGTGGGGCTAGGTATATATGAAAGGTAGCTRAGTGKAAATCTTGGAAGTGAGCCAGTAATCAGAGTTCCTCTATGGCCTTTTAGTTCATGTCTTCAGGTTCCTACCTCAGTCTTCTGCCCTGCTCTCCCCCAGATGATGGACTGTAGCTTGTAAACCAATAATACTCCCCTTGCCCAGGTTGCTCTTGGTTAGTGTTTTATTACAGCAACAGAGAACAGACTAGAACAGGCTGTGTCTAAGAGAAGGGCATTTTTATTCGATGCNGTGTCATCATATCCCTGGTGGATCCAAGAAAGTCTCCCTAAAAGTACATAAATATTTAAAATGCTTATAAACTCTGGATGAGTGGTTTCCTTTATTAATATGCGGCTAATGTTTTTCAGAGTAGTTTTTATTTGAAGTCTACTTATCAATGTGGGAGTGATTATACCAGCCTGCTTGTGGCTTCTATTTGCTTGGTGAGCAATAGACTCTAAATTTTTGGTTGTCTTTTCTAGTTATACGAGTTTCTTGGGAGATAAGAGATCTTGTTTTTAAATCTAGTTAGTCCTTGTGATGGCTAATCTCTGTTATCAACTTGACCTACCAGAGAAGAGAGAATCTCAACAAAGAAACTGTCTCTATTTGAGTAGGCTGTATGTCAGCAAGGACATTTTCTTGGTTGTCATTTGATATAATAGYGCCCAGCCCACTGTGGGCAGCACCATACTTAGGCAGGTGGGGCTAGGTATATATGAAAGGTAGCTRAGTGKAAATCTTGGAAGTGAGCCAGTAATCAGAGTTCCTCTATGGCCTTTTAGTTCATGTCTTCAGGTTCCTACCTCAGTCTTCTGCCCTGCTCTCCCCCAGATGATGGACTGTAGCTTGTAAACCAATAATACTCCCCTTGCCCAGGTTGCTCTTGGTTAGTGTTTTATTACAGCAACAGAGAACAGACTAGAACAGGCTGTGTCTAAGAGAAGGGCATTTTTATTCGATGCCGATAATGGCTTTTGCTTTATTTCATTTTGGTTTTGAGTTTCTTGTTTTTACAAACCTTTTTGAAAGCATTTCAATTAGTGAAGAGTTTGCTATTACTAATGATTTTATTAGTTGTTGTTCTGGTTGGCTGGTTTATTGGTAACTCTTTTCTTCTTCCCCTGGTAGTATTGTTTGCTTGCTAGTTTGCTGTACTGAACATGATGATGTCCCTCTCAGTCCCTGTGGATCATCTGCCTTCATATGAAAGGGTGTTCTTTCCTGTGTTCTAGTGGGTGAGTCAGTCTGTCTTCTTTCTCTGTATATATTATTCTTTTCAGATTTTTCTGTATTTCTGGCTTAGTCAGCAAAAGTTGCCTTAGCTTGTGCTTGTCTGAAACATTCCTATTTCTTTTAAATTTTAATAGAGTACTTTGTTGAGTATTACACTCTTGATAGTTATTTACTTTCAGGACTTGAATTGTATCATTTTTTGCCTTCCTGGCTCAATATTTAAGGTTGCAGATAACAGATCTGAATGTTATTCTGATGTTTTTGCCTTTCTGTTTTCCCCCTTAGAGTTGTTTGTATTGTTTTTATTTTTGACATTTTAATTATGATAAATCATAAGGTTCTTTTTTGGTCAAATCTGTTTGGGGTTCCAAATGCTTCCTTTGTTTTAACTGTCTATTTCATTTTGTAGATTTAAATTCTCAGCTACAATTTCATTAATGATTGTCTAAACTATTTGACATGATTCATCCTGTAGATTCTTAGGTTTGGTCTCCTGAGTGTTTCTTGGAGGTGTTGGTCTTGGTCATTWAACTTTCTCACCTTATGCATGTCCCTGTGTGTTGTTGTTTCAGCCTTGTTCTCCATCACCGAGGTTTGTTCTTCAGATTGGTCTTGCATGGCTAGTGGATCCTGCTGGGGTTTTGTTTGTTTGTTTACATTTCTAGGATGTTTTTTCAGCATCTCAGTTTCCTTGCTGATTTTTCCTCCATGTTATTGACTCTTTCATCTACTTTGGTAACTTTGTTGTCTAGGTGTTATCTGCTTACTTGAGTCCTGAGCCATTGATCCTCACCTTTCCCTTCTGGTACTGAGCAGCCACCGGCATGTAGGGTGTTATAGTGGAATGTTACCTCACATTTCTAAAGTTTCTTTGTTGCACTTTGTGTATCTTCTGGAGTTTATGTGTCCTCTCGTTTGTGGTCCCCCTTCTTCTCATTTGTTTCAAGGTGACTGCTCTTGGTTGGGTTGTCTTCACTTGGATTTATGTTCAAGGGAACACTCGACTGAAGTAGCAGGTGTGATGGTTTGTCAGCAGTCCCGGTGTTAGCTTAGTTCTGTCCATTAGGATATAACTGTGATGTGCATAGCCCCTCCCTATTGTGGCACTATAAGAGAACTGCTAAAATGCCTAGAGGCAAGCCAAAAGGATTAAAGAGCCAACCTGGTACACCTCAGTATTGTATTCTATACCAGGATGTATAGAATACATTATCTTATTATCTTATATAATACCTTATATAGTATATGAGACAGTAATTCCAACATCGACTCAGTAATGTATGACATTAGTTTTTGTGTGTAATATATAGCTTTTAAAAATATTTATTGCTTACAGACTTAATTACAATTTTGTTTTAGAATATAAAAGGAGAAAACTGAAACAAGGTATTGGGTACATAGTAAAAGCTACAAGATGATTCTTGTTTAAGGTAGCTAGTGAGTACTGCTAGATTCATTGAACACTTCTGTCTACATCAGTATATGCATAAAATTACTCCTAATACAAAATTAAATAAAAAGTTCATTTTCACGCTGCTCTGCTTTATCAAGTCTGTGGATTCCCACACATCGATGTTCTTCTCTAGACAATGGTCTTAGAAGTGCAGCACACATGAAGAGGAAAAATGCATATAACAACTAATAATTTGTTGCCCAACAATCACACTATTTTTAAAAATATGAATCATAAGATAGAATTCATAGTATATATTATTAGTGTAATATGTTATTATTATATGAACCGTAAATATGTAATTCTAGAGAGCAACAATTTGAAGTTATGCTGAAGTAACACTCCTCCCTGTTTGTATTGATGCTTTGTTTGTTTGTTTGTTTTTCGAGACAGGGTTTCTCTGTGTAGCCCTGGCTGTCCTGGAACTCACTCTGTAGACCAGGCTGGCCTCRAACTCAGAAATCCGCCTGCCTCTGCCTCCCAAGTGCTGGGATTACAGGCGTGCGCCACCACACCCGGCTTTGATGTTTTAATAGAAAGCAGAAACTAATAGTGCTATTTACCTTTACTGGATGTTGCTGCGGTAGCTTTATCTGAGTATTCAGGATGAGAAATACCTGTTTCTGGGCTTCTTTTTATAGCTGTTTGATTTACAAACTTCCTGGATCCTAAATAAAAGACTGTAAATTTCTGGTGAATATCAAGACCAACTGGAAAGATAAAAATATATATACAAATGCTAATTAAAATCATATTAAGTCCTTACACAAAGCTATTTCTTTTTATATCTCATATGGTTGTAGCACTAGAGCTAAGAGGTACAGAAAAATTAAAATGTTTTGGAAAGAGTAAAATATGATAAATGAAAAGGTACACATCTATCTTAATAAAAGTTAAAATTCTACAATTGAAATTTAACTGTTTTAGAAAACAATAATTTAAAAGTAAACAAACAGAACTGAATTATGCTATCTACATATATGAAGTTATCCTCAATGCTTATTCATAGTAATTATATCATTATTCTCTACCAGCAAGCATAAGGGAAATAATTCTTATATGCTGTCACATTTTTATATTGATATTTTTATTTCAACTAACTTACCATAATCGGAACTAATTAGATTTATGCTGAGATCATCTGATATAAGAGCTCTCTTCACATCAATTTTTTTAACCCAATTTCCACTTTTTAACAAGACAGAATCCCTAAAAAACAGTAATGTACAATTTAATATGATCCAAACACTAAATGAACTAATATATTGATTTCAAGGACTAGTTTTTCTTAAGATAGGTCCTGAATAGTAGTAGACAATTTCTGAAAACTACTTTCACCAAATTCTGAGAGGAAAGATAATGTGTCAGTGGAGATTTTTTTGTTTGTTTCCTCTAGAACTAAGAATGACCTTGAACTTCTGATCCTCCTGCTTCTGCCTCCCAAGGGCTGGGAATTCTAGGCATGTTCGACCACAAATGACAGTGGAACTAACTTGAGCAAAATTATTTAACCAGTAGTTGATCCCAAATTGCACTGATTCATGTAAGGACAAATAGAAATATAGAGTTGTTATCAGTAAGAGGTGAGTTGATTCTAAATCAATACCATTTATGTGTGATTGTGTACAATCACTTTAACAATCTTTTAAATTGAATTTGAAATAGTTTGTATCTGATGTTGACACAGACAAACAAGAAGAAATTTATATTGAACTGAATTCATTCTCATAGTTCCCAGAAATAAGGATTTATACAGTGGTATGTTCTCTCTAAGTGTGGCAGAGTTAGTTGAAGAAGAGCAGTTACTGTGAGAACAATGTCCTGTTGTTCAGCTCATTTAGAAATCTTGCATGCATTCTCCTGTATCCAGACAACTAGAAGAGCCAGGATTTAGAGTCTCTGCCATTCCTGAACTTAGTACTGTAGTAGTGTAGTGAGTGCAGACTCTGGCGTGAGAACACTTAGGGTCAATCTCGATTTGTTATCAACTAGCTACTAGATGCTGGCATATGTGACTTAAATGTTTGTCTCAATGTTCTCCTCTAAAACATGTGAATTATGGTGCACCTATGTCATACAAATGCTAAGCAATTCAGTATTTGGAGCCTATTAATACTAAAAAAGGATTAGCAACCAAAGAAACTATTATCTTTAGAGTTTGCTTATGACATTCTGAGGGAATAAAACTATCTAAAAACAGCTGAAGAGAAACTTATAAAATGGCACACTAGAGGACTAGGCATATGGTTTCCTCTATGGTTGATCTGATTGCCTGTATTCTGTAATGGAGTAATGCTGTAATACTGAAACTGAGTTACAGTAGCTGTTTACATGTTAATTTGGTGAGAGGGATTATATTCTGAGGTGAGTAGAAGTCTGTATTCAAGGAATAGTAAGGCCATAAAGGAAGAGAAGCAGCAGAATCAGAAAGGCCCCAGAGATTATCTGTTCTCTTGTTGCAAATCCCTCCATGGTGACAGACTTTATAATTTCTTCATTTAATTTTAAATAGAATGACCTAAAACAACACACCCAAAGTTAGTATTGTTCTTCCTTCTCTTGGGGGAAAACTTGCCCCACTGTTTTCAGGAAACTGTAATTTAATTGATTATGTGGTGATCTAATTACTGTATTTCCTAGTAATAATTTCATGTACAATATATTTAAAAATAAAGTAAAGTAGTTATTTCATAATTACTCACATAACTTTGTGCTTAAAAACGACTTGATTATCTGCGTCACCTATGATTAAGGAGGCATAGTGAAAGTCTGGCRCTGTTCTTTTAGTTTGCAGCTGCTCAAAGTTTCTTAATACAATGGTCACCAATATTTCTGCCTTGGTATCACTGTATCTTTCAATCTTCAAAAAACAGAGTAAGTGTTAAATGCTATAAAGTGATCTCACTATTCAGAGTCTGCATCAGTTGTAGCAATGGAAAGTTTTACTTTAAAAAGAAGTCACATGCTTAAGGAAGAGAATAGTCACCTGCTCCACCTCAAGCTCATACTTAGGCAGATACATCACAGCTTCTTTTATCTGGGTCCCGAAGGGTGGGTGTCTATTCAAAATCTAAACATATTTACATCATTACACTCTTATCACAAACACTTAAAGCTCTTACTGAGATACTTCTTAGACTTCACAGGTTTACAAGGTTTCCCACCCCAAGCCTCTGTAGTTGAAATACTTATAACTATGAAGAAGATACTTTTGCATGTGAGATATATGGTCACATATGTACRGATGTAGGAGTCTGTGTGTGGTGAGGAGACCAGAGATCAACACTGGGTGTCTTCCTCAGTTGCTCACCAGCTTTGTTCTTAGGAGACAGGCTGCACTCAGTGCCCACTGACTGCACTGGACCACAGGACCACCACACCCAGATCTTCCTGCTTCCCCTCCTAAGAGGTGGAGTTATGGGCATGTGTCTCTGGATTTAGTGTCTGACATGGGTGCTGAGCTCTGAACTTGGATCCTCAGGCTTGTGCAGCATGGACTTTACTGACTGAGCCAATTCTCACATACAAACAAATAGTTTTTAATAGACATTACACACAGGTTTGGAATTTAGAAAGAATTCAGTAATGCTGGGAACACAGAATACTACATACCAGTTCAAGTTCTCTTGCATTTGCTTCTTCTATTTTTTTAAAAGAAGTCAAGCCTGCATTTACCATGGTATTTGACAATGATATGCCTGTGGGAAATTAATCAAAGGGCAGTTTTTAAACTGTTTTAAATGAAGTCTAAACAAGCATTTAGTAACTGCATTAGTAAATATTTCTTTTAGCTGGAGATGTAGGCTGGTGGTAGAACTTACCTATCACATATAAGAGCCTAGTGTCAATCCCCAGGGCTGCAAAAATTAGTTGCAAATCAAACCTCTTTAAAAAGATTCAGTCAAATATCTAACGGCTGTGGTCTGTCTGTACATTGTTGAGTATGTCCTCCAAAGATGGTGTCCTAAGTCACTGTGCCTCACTGTGGCAGTGCTGAGCAGGTGGAGGACTTGGAAGGCAGGTCCTGTGGGAAGTTACAGGACCCTGGGTTCTACCTTCCTAAGTGGATTCATACTAATGTCCTGAACTGCCTTGGGCTGCCCAAAGCAAGTGGGCTATTGCATAGGGGCAATGCAGGCATCTCCCCCAGCTTTTTGCTTCCTGTCTCTCCATGTGATCTCCAAGAAGACCTTCACTAGTGAGAACCTGATGACAGTACCATGCTCTTGAAAGTGCAAAAGGCAAGACGAATTACTTCATTCCTTTAAAAGTTCCCAGCTTCCAGTGTCTTGTTATAGTAACATAAAATTGATTAACAAATTAATTTATATTTAGAATTCAGACTTTTAATAGAATTTATGTGTTTTATACAAGAAACAAAATCTCCCTGGTCTACATAATGATTCAACCCTCAGTTTTACTACATGTAAAGTATGACACTCTTATTTCCTTACTCAAATTTTCAACTATTCTTGGAAAATTCTCATACTCATTYGTAAGACACAGTCATGTCAGTGGTGAAAGGTGCCACCAAGCCTGACAACCTGTTTGATCCCTGGGACCCACATGGTAGGAGAAAAGGGTTAGGGTTAGGGCTAGGGTTAGGGTTAAGTTGCCCTCTGACCTCCGAATACTCTGTGACATATTGTAGACACACTCACATACACACTTAATAAATGTAATATTTTTTAAATACTGCATCTAGTATTTACAACTTCTTAATGTTCATTTCTATACACTGTAATCACCAATAGACAAATGTGTTCATACCTGAATTTTAAAAACAAGGTGGCATGATTCAAGATAGTTTTATTCACAAAGCTATGGCTTTCTGAGCTTATCTGAAATAAAGCGCACTGTTTCTGCACCTAACCTAAACAGCTGTCTTTTATAACTCTGCCTAGCACTTCCCATGCATTCACAATGAAATGGCAACTTTGTTTTTACAGCTAAATTCTCTTAACTGCATGACTTGACCCACATTAACTGCCTCCATTTAGTGTCCTGCCCCTTGCCTGTTACTGAGTGTTCCTCAATCACATTTGCTATTCTTTTGTTTTATTTATTTTATTTTGTTCATTTTCCCTTTGGATACTTTTTTGTGTGTGCTTTCAGAAACTATAGTTTCAAATTCATACCTTCTTATGATAAACTTATGCAAATCTTGGCTAAAGAATACTTTAAGAATTGTGTGATTCCAAAACATGACCTACTTTTCTTAGATATGCATTACTGATGAAGGTATGACAGACATCTGGTTCTTTACCTCCTGGGAGTATCTCTTATTCATTCTTGAATCATATCTTCTAGTATAAATAGTTGTTTAATATTCCTTTGTTTTCTTCAAACCTATTCCTGATTTTTATTTTATTTTATTTTGTTTAAATCACTATTGAAGTCAAGTTTATCTTGTGTTTTTCATGATTCTTGGTATGAACTTAGATTTTTATCTTGTGTTTAGATTCTCTCAAATTTGGTTTTTGGACTTACTTCCTCTTTTATGTTCAGTGGTGCTGAATACTATGTGAAAGCTGATTGATATTTCATAAATCTGGGAAAGACAGAATACAACAGACACCCAGGCTAACACTATTCTAGAAAGTCAAAAAGAGAACCTGAGCATAATAAAACTTATCAGATGCCATTTACCTAACTTCAAATCTTTCTGTAAGATGCTGTTTCTAAATGGTATGGAACCTCCTTTTCAAATCTAGAGTGCTTGCCATTATAGATGACAGGACATTTAGTTTGCCAGGCCTTCAGTGTGACAGCTAATCTTTGGTGTTAAGTTGACTAGAGCAAGAATCACCTAGGAAGAGCTGAGCAAACCCCTGTCGGGTGAGAGAGCACTGGCTGCTCTTCTACAGGACTAGGTTTCGATCCATAGCACCTGCTTGGCTGCTCACAACCATGTAACTCCAGTCCCAGGGGAGCCAACACCCTCCTCTACCTCCAGGGGGCACTGCAAACATGTGGTACAAGACACACACAAACCACCCCCAATACACAAAATAATGTAAAAACCCAAACCCAAACCCAACACCTAGGAAACATCTATGGTGTCCATGAAGGTAATTTCAGTGAGGCTTAACTGAAGAAGGATCCACTCTGAATACAAGCCTGTCACATAAGCCAGGGTCCCACACTGAATAAAAAGGAGGGGGGAAAAAGCAAGCAAGYCAGACACCAGCATTCCTCTTCCTCTTTTTCTGATTGTAGATGCCATGTGAGCAGCCACACCACACTCTGCTGCCATGCCTCACCCACTACAAAGGTGTTTATCTATCAAACCATGAGCCACAATAAAGTCTCCTTTCTGTCAGTTATTTTGACACAGCAATGAAATACGTAGCTAATATAGTGAACTTTTCCAATAAGATTTCTACTTGATTTTGATTTTACTAGCTAATCCCACCATTATCCCAGCTCCCAGAACTTTATAGCCAGCTCTGTTACTCCCGCTGACTGAACTTCACAGAAATTAAAAAGTGGGACTTGTGGAACATGGCAGCTCAGAGTTTTAATCCCAGCACAAAAGAGGCAGGAGGATCTCTGTGAGTTTGAGGCGAGGCAGCTTGGTCTATATAGTGAGGAATAAGCCAGCCAGAGAAACAGACAGACAGACAGACAGACAGACAGACAGACAGACAGACAGACAGACAGACAGACAGGGACAGGGACAGAGAAGGACAGACAGACACAGAGAGATTTAAAAAATCTGCTTGAGACCTTTGTTCAGAAACAAGAAAGCTGTGGTTAGAGGGCTGCCTCAGTGACTAAGAGCATATACTGATGCTCTTCAGAAGAGCTGAGCTTGGTTCCCATGCTAGGCAGCTCACAGCTCCCTGCAACTCCAGTTCTAGAGCACCTGACACTACGCACTTTCCTCTGTAACCCATGGGCACTGCACACACCTGGCATGCATATATCAAAAATATATATGATAAATATGAGTTTTTAAAAGCCTGTGATGGTGAATGCTTGTAATTTCAACCCCCAGGAGACTGAGCCAGGAGGATCACAAATTCCCAAAAGCAGAATTAGCTACATAGCTAGATCCTATCATTAAAAACAGAGGAGACAAAGGGGTTGTGGAATACACAATGCAGTTTGTCTGGACCTGGGTCTGATCTTTAGCACTTAAAAATAAATAAACCCAAAGCAACCAAATGGTAATCCCTAATGATCCACCACATAATTTTTTGTTTGGTTAGGTGTTTTTTGTTTTTTGTTTTTGTTTTTTGTTTTTTGGTTTTTTTTTTTTTGGATTTTTCGAGACAGGGTCTCTCTGTGTAGCCCTGGCTGTCCTGGAACTCACTCTGTAGACCAGGCTGGCCTCGAACTCAGAAATCCGCCTGCCTCTGCCTCCCAAGTGCTGGGATTACAGGCGTGCGCCACCACTGCCCCGCTGGTTTTTTGTTTTTTTTTTTTAAGTGCTCTGTCTCGTTTTATTTCATCTTTAGGATGGATTTCACTTTTCACCACACTTTCCAATCGTTCCCCCTAAATCATAACTGCACAGTATGGAGACTATTGGTATTCTTTTTTTTCTATATTCTTTGTTTACATTCCAAAGACTTTCCCCTTTCCCAGTTCCCCCCTCAACATATGTCCCATAAGTCCTCTTCCCTCCGCCCATTCCCCAATCACCCCCCACCATTTCTCTGTTCTGATACTCTCCTACAAAACTGGTTTTTGTTTTTATGGTTGTGTTTTTTGGGATCTTTTGAGACAAGGTTACTCTGTATAGCCCTGACTGTCCTGGAACTCACTTTGTAAATCAAGATGGCCTTAAACTCAGAAATTTACMTACCTCTGCATCTAAGTGCTAGGATTAAAGGCATGCACTACCACACACAGCTGTTTGGCTAGTTTTAAGACAGGATCTCATGTATTAATAGTCCAGGCTGTCCTTAAACTTACTACCATAATAAATACTGGCCTTGAACACTTGGTCCTTACGCCTCTGTATCCTGAGTGCAGGGATTATAGGAGTGCTCGACCACAACCAGCTTCCATTATATATACATTTTAACGTTCCCAAGACACATATAAAACAAGACTAATGAGGCTGTCAATTTTGGCATTATTTAGGAAGTAAGGACACAAAGTCAAGATAAGAAACTGGAAAAAAATCAGAATTCTTTGGTGTGGGTCCAGTTTTTATGGCATGTTGCAGTATTTTGGGCATGCCCTGCACTATGTCCTAACAAAAAATAGTCAGGAACAGTCTTCTGTCTGCAGAAGTACTATGATGGACACTAATATCTTGCTATTACTGAAAACAGAAATAAGATACAAGTAAGTGAATTAATTTTCTGGTGTCTGATCTTAATAGTTTTATATCTTGTCATTAAGGACATAGCAAATTATTAATTATAGAAGTAAAAGATAATCCACAGTCATCTAATTACTAATACAAAATTCATTGTCAATATAAAAACAAGTTTCAATCTGCAAACTTTAAAATTAAATTTTGTAGCAGAATTTCCCCCAATTGATTAAAATAATAAATACAAGAAGCCAATCACTGGGAGAGAAGGTGGCGGGACTTCCAGGTATAACAGAGGAAGAGGAAATGAAGGGGAGGGAACTTCCTTTTGGTCAGTGGGAACAAGGTGGAGCAAGGTGGACACGATGTAGACTGGGGGCTGTTAGTTTAGGGGCAGAATCCACCAGGATCCACCACCAGAAGATTTCCTACTTAGAATAGTTGGGGAATTTAGGATGCTAGGTTCTGTGCCCAGTGATTGTTTTATCTGTTGATTCTAAACTAAGATTGTCTGGTGTTTTCCTTCCGTGGTGATTCAACTGAGCTCTAGGGAAAGGTAATCCCTAGCAGAGAGTGAGTTTGCCAGAGTGTACCCTAGCTAGCTGTGGAAGAGCAATTTCGGAGCTCTGGAGAGGCAGAGCCGACTTTGGTGGAACAGGCATTAGCAAAAGGGAAACATGCGGTCTCAGTATCCAGCTGGGAACAGACCAAGACCACTGGCTGGTTCCTTGCCAGCGATAGCGTGGATTGTTTTTTAATATTACATGCTACAAGATTTCTCATGTATTTTTTTATTTGGCTTAATCATTCAGTTGCTGTATAATAACGGATTATTTTGCATTCGTTTATATATGTATGTATGTGTGTGGAATACACATGGGATGTCAGAGGAGCAGGTTCTTTCTACCATGTGGCTGTGAATGACTGAACTCAGGTCATAAGGCATGGCAGCAAGTACCTTTACCTACAGAGCCACCTTATCAGCCCTCTCTCACTGGTAAACATGAAAATAAGCAAATAAAACTCCAGTTCTCTAATACAAGCACAGTACTTTTAAAAGGCAAAATTTCCTTAAAAATGTACAATCATCACAAAATAATATTAAGAGTAAAATGTAAAAGAAATTGCAAACAGTGACAAACAGCTTGTCTGTCTTGATACCTACCAATTTTATCCAGCTGTTTAGATATATGTTGAGAGTTTTCCCAGAGCTTACACTTAAAACATTTCGCTAAAATCACACTGTTTAAAAGCACAGCAAACTTCTTTTCCTGAACAGCCACAAAATCTGACAACCCTAAAATAAAGTTTTCAATATTAAATATAGTATATTAATTTACTGGAAAAATATTGAAAATCCATTAATGATTTAACATACATCTTACAATTCGTGAGCCATTTCTGAAAATCTTCGAGGTATCTTGTGTCAAAGCAAAGTCTTGTATAGGAATGCATCCTAGCTGAGCCTGAATAAGACTGGGGAAACATGGTTCATTATTTCCTGTTAAAGATTGCAGTCACACAGCACTTGACATTGACCGAGTATTCCCTAGGATTTCTCTCTGCCTTGATTTGTACAGTCCTATGAGATTCTGTTGGTTTCACTATTGTTGCAGGTCACTTGTGACTTCCCTTTCCCAACCACAAACATTGAGTTCTCATTATCTTCTTATACTTTTTTATTAAGGTAGTTTCTCTCTGCTCAAAAATCTCAAAATCTTTAGCAAAGAACTGAGGAGGTGCTTTTGAATGCTGTATGAAGGTCATTGGGATATTTTTTAAATTACTGGAGCAAACTACTTTTAGGGTAACATTCACATTAATAACAATGCTTTATTAGTAAGTAGAAAGCTTTTTAAAATCATGTTTTCCCATTGGAAACCATATTATAACCAGCAGCAATAAAGCAGGATGGGAGAGAGGCAGAGAAAGGTGGATCTTGATGAGTTTGAGGCCAGCCTGGTCTACACAGCGAGTTCCAAGATATCCAGAGCTATGCAAAGAGACCATGACTCAAAAGAAAAATTTAAACCATAATGCACTGTGAGTTTACTTTCAGGTGTCATCTTCAGTAGAAAAAGAAATGTCACACGCTCAGGAGAGGTGCATGGCAGGTAGGTAAGGACTGGCTGAGGTAGTGTGTATGCAATGGCTGGGATAAATTACTGACTCAGTGAGGACTGGTTTCATCATGCCAAACCACACTGGTTTCAACATAAATGGTTATAGAATTAGTAAGTGTTGTGTGGTTCCATACCATGTCCTAGCAGTCCATCGAACAAACACCTGTTAAACAGAGTAGCAAGTGTTGAAGAGGGAAGACTTAGCAACTAAAGCTGTGAAATAGAGTGGGATTAAAAGCTTACAACTTACAGTCATTTCAAAGAACAGGGCTAACATCTACTTGGTGATCAGATGTGGAGTTCAGCAAAGCAAGGGATGTAAGTAAGAGAGCTGTGAAAGTTGAACAGTTAGATACCAGCACTCACTCATCACCGATATATAAGCTTTGAATTAGGAGAGGACATCTGCACACATGCACACCATCTTTTCTTGGCTACATTCAAGTAAGATGCACAAAAGTAGAACATATACATATGTGTGTGTATATATAATATATACATATTATATATATATAATGATATATGTGAAACTAACTGCAAAGACGCCAACTTTCAACATCATTGCCTTAAAAAGAATGTTACCTAATTTAAGGGTAGGCTTGGTGGAAGTGCTTCAGATACAAATAGAGTACTCTTAAAATGTCTGTGAAAAATTATCTTGACCTGATTTGACATAGAAATTGATGCAACAGAGTATGGGGGGGGGGAACCACCCAGTCAAGAGCTCTATTTCTAGCTTAGTTCTCACAGCAACACCCTTGGCCAAGCCATTGTGCATCTGAACGTCATTTCATCTGCACAATAAGACTGGACCATATGATCTACAGCTTCTGAAGCTGTTTTAATTGCTTTAGAAACATAACTAAGAAAGAGCATTAATTTCTGTTCCAAGCTACAGATCTGCATGAAGAATTGCAGTGAGAAGACTTTTATGAATATCTGGGACATAAAATTGACTAGGAGGTTGAAAGATATCTTAAAGAAAAAAGCGAACTTTCCTAAGTTAAAAAAAAAAAAAGGTTCCTGAATTAACTAGCTTTACTGGGCTACATTCAAAAATCATTTTACTGGCCAGGCATGTGGTCCACCCCTTTCATTCTAGCACTTGAGGCTGAGGCAGGAAGATCTCTGTAGGTATGAGGTTAGACAGGCCTATAGAACAAGTTCCAGGACAGTCGAAGCTCCACAGAGAGACCCGGTCTCAAAACAAAATGAAAACAAAACTAATGAAAAACAAAAAAACTTGTTACCTTGACTCACATCATTTAAATTAAAAAAAAAAAAAAAACCTAAGTACCAAGGCCTAAATACCCAGAAAATCAACACTTCATAGCAGAAAAGTATATCATTGCATTTTCAATTACAAACTGGGGAAAACTCACAGGCACCTTGTGCCTTAGTTTATAAATCCAGTTGTTCCCCGTGAACTCCCCACTCTTGACACACTAACCATCCAGTCAAATCTGACTAATGCTCTTGGGGATTCTCTCTTACTGCTTGTCTCTCCTAGAATCCATTATTGCTAAATTAACGGTAGTAGCTGTGTTTTTTTTTTTTTATTTACATTTCACTTCCCTTTTTCTGGATTCCCCGCCCCCCAGATGTCCCATATGTCTTTTTCCCTCCCCCGGTTCCC